>WNWK01018070.1:0-40894 GCA_009830355.1 Cherax destructor
CTCTCTCTTCTCTCTCTCTCTCTCTCTCTCTCTCTCTCTCTCTCTCTCTCTCTCTCTCTCTCTCTCCTCTCTCTCTCTCTCTCTCTCTCTCTCTCTCTCTCTCTCTCTCTCTCTCTCTCTCTCTCTCTCTCTCTCTCTCTCTCTCTCTCTCTCTCTCTCTCTCTCTCTCTCTCTCTCTCTCTCTCTCTCTCTCTCTCTCTCTCTCTCTCTCTCTCTCTCTCTCTCTCTCTCTCTCTCTCTCTCTCTCTCTCTCTCTCTCTCCCCAGCCCTCTCTCTCTCTCTCTCTCTCTCTCTCCTTTAATTCACTCCAATATAGATATGTCACATTGTTTCGCTCTACGGGGTTATCCTAGGTAATAGCTGCGTAGTGTGTTTATTTTATGTGGGCTGAAGATCAATGTGAAAATATTATTTGTACGCTATATTTACCTGGAGAGAGTTCCGGGGGTCAACGCCCCCGCGGTCCGGTCTGTGACCAGGCCTCATGGTGGATCAGAGCCAGATCAACCAGGCTGTTAGTGCTGGCCGCACGCAGTCCGACGTACGAACCACAGCCCTGCTGGTCAGGTACTGACTTTAGGTGCCTGTCCAGTGCCTGCTTGAAGACAGCCAAGGGTCTATTGGTAATCCCCCTTATGTACGCTGGGAGGCAGTTGAACAGTCTTGGGCCACTAACACTTATTGTGTTGTCTCTCAACGTGCTAGTGGCACCCCTGCTTTTCATTGGGGGGATGTTACATCGTCTGCCGAGTACATAAAATCTATTTATCTATCGACTTTCTTACTCTTAATTAGGCTGTTAAGGCGGGTCAATGTGTTGTTCTCGTGAAAAGTAAATGAATCCAGCATTTTAATTCATTTTAAATAATACTTGTGGTTGTTGTCAGTAGTAACAAGTAAATTAAAGAACAAAATAGAAGAAACTTGGACTGAGACGACGAGTCACTGTGCAGGTTGTGTTAAAGCCAGCAGCTTGATAAAGCTTTTTCGCAGAGCGAAACGTTGTCCCAAGAAAAGCTCTCTCACAGTTTTGTGTTAGTGTGGTTGTAAATGGTCTAAGTCGGACCGAAACGTCGTGGTAAGCTTTTCACTTTCCTAAGTGCGGGTTATTTGTAAATTGTTGCAGTCACGTTATGGTCCCCTTTGTTCTTTTAAAAGCATATACCTTTGTAGTACCTTTGATATACCTTTGATGAGTTTCGAGAATCTTTCTACTGACGGAGCTCGCCCTTCCCCCCCCCTTCCTTCCTTGAGCCAGGCCCGTCTCTTGCTTGCCTGGTCAGCCAGGCTGTTGCGGCTGGCGGCCCGCTGACCCACATGCTATTGTTAGCAGTAATTTCAACCCTAGTGAGTAGCCGTAGGATGAAGTCTCCAGCGATCTGAGAAGTCATCCACGTAGGATATTTTCTCGGGTATTTTATGCCAGTGAAGAAAGAAAATAAGAGTAGGAAAGAAATAAGAAGGGTAAGGTCCATGGTTAAAAGAAGAAGTGAAGGGACGAGGAGGCAAGGAATGAAAATGGTGGGCGACAGAAAGGGGTGAAGGGCGGTGGAAAAAGAATGGGGGCGGGGAAGGGGGGGCTAAAGAGAAGGAGTGAGGAGAGCGAGGTGAGAGGTGAGGGGGGAGGATGGGTTTTGGGGAAAGAATGAGGGAAGGGGGTATAAGATAAGGAATGATGGGAGGCGTAAGAGTTGAACAGGGTGAGGGGAAGAGTGAAGGGAGTGGCGAGGGTAGGAATGAGTGTGAGAATAAGGGGAAACTGAGAGAATGGGTGAGGAGAGGAGTGAGGGGGGAGGGGGAGGGAAGGAATGGAGTAGAGATAATTAGACGAGAAGGAAAAGATAGGAAATGGTTCAGGTTAATTAGTGAGGTGAGGGAGAAGTAGAATAAGGATTGAGGGAAGTGAGTGAGAAGAGGGGTGAGGGGAAGGAGTGAGAAGAAAAGTGGGAAAGAGACGAAAGAAGGAGAGAATGGAGGAAAGAGATTGCTAAAGTCGAGGAGTGAAGGGAAGGAAGAGTTGAAAAGAGGGGTGAGGGGAAGAACGTGAGGAGAAGTGAAGGGGGAGTAGTAAGGGGAGGAGAGGACGGGATTGCAATAGGAGTTACGCAGACTAAAACTTAAGTCATCTGAAAGTAATTAAGGCTAGTGATGGCTGGGGTACTAGGGGAGGCAGGGAGAGCCAGGGGAGAAGTGGGAGAGCAGGCAGGGATGAAGAGAATGGAGGATGGATGGGAGAGACGAGGAGAACGAGGAAGAATGGGACAGACAAGGAAGAGGAGAAAGAATGGGAAAGACGAGGAAGAATTGGTGAAACAATGAAAAAATGGAAGAGATAAACAGACAAGAAAGGGGCAAGAAGTGGAACAAGCGAACGAGAGCTGAAAAGAAATGGGACGTGAGAAAAAAAGAGGAAGAAAGAATAGTAAAGGAGCTAGGAAGGAATAATGGAGTTAGAAACTGGAATAGAAGAGAAAGTTAGAAGGTCAACCTGGAGGTCATTTCTGGGGTCAACGCCCGCGCGGCCCGGTCCCCGATCAGGTCTTCCGGTGAATCAAGGCCTGATCAACCAGGTTGTTAGTGCTAGCCGCACGCAATCCAACGTACGTGCCATCTCAGTGATTACCTTCAAGGTAGATCTCTAAGCGTAGGTCTCAACGAGACAGAGTCAGCAAGACACTCTGTTGATGCAAGTGTTCCACAGGGAAGTGTGCTGGGACCATTGTTATGGGATGTCTACTTTAATGACCTTCATCTCATCCCAGAATTCCAAGCATATACAGACGAGTGTACTCTGACATTTACTTATCCAAGAGAGAAAATACCACCTGCTCTAAGATACATCAGTCACCAGCATATAGCTAACTCAGTCTGGGGAAAACGATGCAGGTCACATTTGCTCCTAAGAAAATACAAATGATGATTGTCTGAAGGCACCATAACAGTAATGCTGGAGCAGTGGTAAGAATGAATGGGAGAGTGTTGGTACCCAAGGACGAAGCTGATATCATTGGGGCGAAATTTGATTCCAAACTGACTATGAAGAATCATGTTGTAAATCTTGCAAACAAAGCTGCCGGGAAGCTCGACAGTATGGCCTGCATGAGGCACAAGTGCGCTCACACCTAGGGTATGCTACGCTTTCTTGGACTGCCTGTCCTCCGTTCATCTGCGACTTCTTGACAGAATAGAGAGCAGAGCAAGACGGCTCATCTTTCGCCTGGACCCAGCCTGGATAGATATGTCATTTCAGCAGAGAATTCAACACAGGAGGGATGTGGGTGGCCTTACTGTTATGTACAAGGCCAAAATTGTCAAAGCACCACACTTGTCTCCACTCCGAGGACAACGAGAAGTGAGCTTCTACATGACAGGAAGGGCAGCAAACAGCAACTACACTCTGACTGTACCTTTCTCCAGAACATCAATTCATCTAAGATCATTTATTCCTAGGATGACGCGTGTCTGGAACATGTTCGTGCTGCATAATGACATCATCGAAATAAAGTTATTTGGCCAAATGAAATCGCAGGCCCATACTTAGATGGCTCACACTTCATCCTGTTCCATATTTGTGAGTTTCATAATAATAAAAAGGCTTTCCAATGAGCTGATGTAGGTAACAGCTCTTAGCTTGCAAATAAAGGTAGAACCTTAAACTAACCTTGCCAAATCATGTGTAAAAGAGAGAGAGAGAGAGAGAGAGAGAGAGAGAGAGAGAGAGAGAGAGAGAGAGAGAGAGAGAGAGAGAGAGAGAGAGAGAGAGAGAGAGAGAGAATGAGTATGAGATAAAAGGAAAATCAGGAGACGTAGGAATAAGAAGATAGTATGGAGTGAAAAGAGGATTTCATGGGGAAACAAACAAGTCTTAATTAAGGAGACAAAGACAGGAGGAGCAACATGGAAGACAAGGCTACAACAAAACAGCAACTAATATCCAGCTCAGTAGGCTGAAAACTAAAACGCACGTACACGCACGTGCGCGCGCACACACACGGACATATACATACACACATACACTCTTACAAATACACACACACACGCAGGTAGAGTGCTGGACCTTGCTAGTTTGATTACTCCTCACTGTACCCGGAATTCGTACGTGATACCTGAGCTGGCCTTGCCCTAAGCCTCTCACCCCTGCTCTTGGCTGACCACCCTAACCCAGGACCGCACCTTCCTTGTACCGGCTACCCCTTCCCTCGGCCTATTCCCCATTCCCGGTCCCGTTCCCCTCCCTTCAATGCCCGGGCCGCCACAGCACCCTGCATTAGCAGGTCGTGTTGTGGCCGTTGTAATCTATCTGTTAGAGCAAACCTTCTCCCACTTATTGTTGTTTATTGACGGGTCGAATGGAGTCCACTGCAATTGCAATTATGGAGAAGGTTGGTACCATGCAAACTGCCTGGCTAAATTACCTCAACCCGAAAGAGGATAATTCTGTTACATAAAAGTTGAAAAATGTACGAGACTGCAATCGACTAAAGGGAAGAAGAGCTGCAGGTGGAGTTAGTTAGACAAGTGACGCGTTTACCTCACCAAGCTATGTGGAAGTAAGGACACTGCATGAGGGAATCCTTTTATCGTGACGTTTTACCCAAGGATGAGTTGTAACGCCACAATAAAAAACTATTTTCTGCTAACGCCATGACCTACCATAGATTTCCTGGCTAACGCAACCTTCGTCGTCTCAACGTTCTGTCTGATCGAAGGATGACATAGCAAAGTGAAATGTTGTGTAAATAGATGTTCCTTTTTGTATTAATGTCTTTGTGCTAAGGTACCCGTAGGTATATAATAAAGATACACATGCGGGTATGGGGACATTTAATGAGGATACGTTTCGCCCGTCAGGGGCAGAGAGAACAAGAGACAATGAGTTTATATAGTGCCAGAGGGCAGATGCGAAGAGCAACCTGGTGCGTGGAGAGGAGCGGAAAAAGGGAAGGGGTGTGTCGGGGTTAAGTGATGGCTGTGTTCTGCTTGGGTAAAATACGCTGTGCTAACATTTTGGATATAATGAAACTCTCTGTATTTTAAGTATTTTGTGTTTTTGGGTTCGAAAGCAGGCAAATATTAATTAAATTTATTCACATGAGAAATATCTTTGTATAGGAAAAGAAAATATCAAAAGTATATTTCGTTATATAACAATAGTCTAAATTCTAAGGAAGAGTCGTAATAGCTTTTTTAAAAAAAAAAAAAAAATATTAAATTAGTTATGGCGTTGCTGGTAGCGATGAGTGATACTGATGATTGATATAACTCAAAGAAGAGTGTGAAGAGAGACATCGCAGCAACAAGGAAAAGGTTATATGTATTAGGGACAGTTCTGGTGTTGCATTGTCGAACCAATAAAAACATTTCTAACTACTGATGGGAAATGAGGGAATTTACGGTTGGGAAAAGGTCCTTTATTTCACTTTGTCCAGATTAAATGGCTTGTCGTGGGCTTTCAGCTCAGTCTTCTTTTCAATTTAAAAAAAAGACATTCTAAAATTCTGAGTTCTTGTTCATTATTGAACTTTAATAAAATGGTAAAACACTGGATATCGTCTGATATGCAGTACGAAACGTACATGTGCTCACAGTACGTACATGTGCTCACAGTACATACATGTACTCACAGTACATACATGTACTCACAGTACATACATGTACTCACAGTACATACATGTACTCACAGTACATACATGTACTCACAGTACATACATGTACTCACAGTACATACATGTACTCACAGTATGTACATGTACTCACAGTACGTACATGTGCTCACAATACATACATGTGCTCACAGTACGTACATGTACTCACAGTACATACATGTACTCACAGTACATACATGTACTCACAGTACATACATGTACTCACAGTACGTACATGTACTCACAGTACATACATGTACTCACAGTACGTACATGTGCTCACAGATTTAAAGTTTCAGAAAGTTGATAAATAATGAGCTAATTGACGCTGAAATCTTCTTTTTTTTAAAGCTTAAAGAAGCTTCCTAAAGTTTATGGGAACACAGAAAAATATTAAAATTTGATTTGCTGTTAACGGATTGTTTACATTTTTAGTTTATTATATTTGAGATATCTATACAAAGGGAGTTTAGTATAGCCTATGTTCCTTGGTAATGCTAGTGCAATTATTTGAGGACAAACCTACTTTGCCAAAAGACTTCAGCATATTGAAAAAAAAAAAAAATTTTCCATAAAAGACCTTAGTTAAATTTTTTACATCTTTATTTTTTAAATATATACAAACTCACGTAAAAACAATAACATATAATTATTAGAATATTAATATATATATTTTTTTGTAAATGCAGTAGCAAGTGAAGACAAGTAATTCTATAATCAAACATTCAGTTTGTTTTTATTAACAATATTAAATAACCTTTAGTAAAAAATGTGATATTGTTTCTGGAAAATAATCAATTAAGTTTTAGTTTATATTACAACTGTAAATTTAATATTTTTATGTTCGAAAACAAGCAAATCTTAATTAAATTTATTCTCATGAGAAATATTTTTGAAGAAGAAAATATCAAAAGTCTATTTTGTTCATCCATTTAGGATCATTTTTGTTAGATCTAATTTCCTACTTGGAACAAAAGTTGTCTGGGCAGCTAGAACTATGCTCTGAAAACGTCATATTGGCAACCAAAACCACCTACCTGACCCATAGTCAGGTCATCCCAATTAGCCCACCTAGGTAATTTCTCAGCCCCATGAAGTCGGCTACACGAAAGTCTGGAACTGAGACTTGATTGCAGTTACCTGGGTAATTCCATGATATATTAAAACTAAGTGATTTGTGATCGCTTTCCCAAGCTCTTCATTAACCTCAAGATTATTAATTAGTGATTCTTTGTTAGCAAGAACCAAATCAAGCAAGTTGCTACCTCTAGTTGCTTCTGTCACAAACTGTTTTAAAAACAATTCTGAACCGTATCAAGAAAGTCACTAGACTCGAGATTACCTGTCACATTGTTCCAATCAATGTGTCTAAAGTTAAAATTCCCATTAACACAACATTTTCATATCTAGACGCCTTATGAATTTCGTCCCATAGCAGCTTACTGCGCTCCCTATCCAGGCTTGGGGGCCTGTAAATCACACCCAAAATTAATTTTTCACGACCTCGAGAAACTGTAGCCAAACAGATTCTGTATCCGCTGTTTCTAATCTTATATCTTGTCTAACACAACAATTTAAATTATCTCTGACATACATCGCCACTCCTCCACCCTTCCTGTTGACCCTATCAGTGTGGAATAGTTTGTAACCCTGAATGTTGCACTCGGAAGGCATTTCTCTAACTTTCAGGTTGAACCAGGTCTCTGTTATAGCAATAATATCTATATTACCTGCACTTGCAAGTAATCTTAGCTCATCTATCTTATTTCTTAGACTCCTACTATTTGTATAGTAAACCTCAAGGGAGCTAGTCACTCGTTGCCCTCTACTATCTCTCTTTGTTTGTTGATCAGTTGTTTTGCATTTACAAACAACTTTATTTTGAATCTTATCTTTTAAACATAACCCTGGGGTATCCTGGTAATATCTGCTGTTTCCAGGCCTAATACCACAGCCTGATTGTTTCCCACAAACACCCATACCTCTATAATCTATCAGTTTAAAGTCCTAGACAAGTCTCCAATGACCCCTCAATCGAATTGGCTAATGCAACCACTCCAGCCCCAGAGAGATGAACCCCATCCCTTGCATACATATCACGCTTTGCCATAGAATTTGTCCCAGTTATCAATGAATGGAATTGCAAGTTCCTTGCAGTACCTGTCTAGCCAGCAATTTATACCAATTGCCCTAGACATCCATTCATTGCCCACTCCTTTCTAGGCAAAATGCTACATATGATTGGGATACCTCCCTAGACCTAACGACTTCTATGGCTGACCTATACTTATCTAGAAGCTCCTGTCTTCTGCCCTTCCCAATGTCATTACCACCAGCACTAAGACAGATAATAGGCTTGTTCCCATTACCTGACATAATATTATCCAACCTGCTGACTATGTCACCAATACCAGCTCCTGGGAGGCACACCCTCTGTCTGACCTTCCTGTCTCTGTTACAAAAGGCACGGTCCATATATCTTACCTGAGAGTCTCCCACAATCAGAATATTCTTACCTTGATTAGCAGGGGAGCCAGTGGTACCTTTAACCTCACTAACCACTGAAGTACATTCGTCCTGGAGAACAGAGAATCGATTTCCTACCTTCACATCTTCTCTATTAACCTTCTTTATCTTCCTTCTTCCTGAATTGTGAACCACTTGCCACTTAAAGCGGCTGCCACTTTCACTGTTGGTAACCATTTCTTCCTTACCAGCTCCAACCATCATCTCACACTCACTCCCACACCCATCTAGGCGGCTTTAGCCTCCTATTTTCCTCCTGAAGAAGTAGAACCTCCTTCTTCAACACTTCAACCTGAGATTCTAAAACACTGCAGCGAGCCATGTGCTCGGTATCACCCCACGCTAATTCCCAGACAGCTTAGGACAGGTATGACCACACGTGACGAGGGGACATCTGCATTTACACACACGCACTTACACACACACACACTTACACACACACACACACACACACACTTACACTTACACACACACACACACTATTTGTATAGTTACTTTTCCTGCAGCAGACATGAAGTTTGCATCAACTTACTAGTAATGGTAGTAAAGTTGGCCAATCTTGGATGCAATCTCTCCTATTTGCCAACGTTTTAGTCCAAACTTTGAGTCAAGAACCTGTCTGTGTTGCTGCTGGAACTTCCAAAGCTTGGTGTATATATCAAACGTACGACCAAAATAAGCTTGCCATTGTTTGTGGCCATACTGAGGCAGATCCCTGGAAAAGAATGATCTGAAAGGTAGAGTACATATATCTAATAAGAACATGGATAGGTGGAGAGGAGTGAGTAACATAATAATTTGTATTCTACTATGCAAAATGTATACTATTGTAGTTACTGTACATTATACTGTGCAAAGCTAAAAATAAAACATTTGAAAAAAGTACACACACACAAAAGAGCTGTGACTCGACCCCTGCAACCACAACTAGGTGAGTACATGCTCTAGATCAGCAGTTCTTAACCAGGGAGGGGTGTGAGTAATTTCCAGGGGAATGTGTAGGGGAGGAGGGGGGATGAGGCAGCATGAACCCAGAGCAAAATGTTGTGCATTTGCAATTTCCTCCTTAAACAGACTGTTTTGAATGGTTAAAAATAATAAAATTAAGAATGAAAACTAGTTTCTCAATTTTCCTATTGAAATAAATAGGACTTTATTGTATTTTTACATTTATAATTTTATATGGAGATAAGGCATGGAGATGAGTACCAAATGTAATAGGGGGTGCAACCCAAAATTAAAGATTCTTTATTTCAGCATGAGACAATGTTTGTAGAGGGTGACATTTAGGAGTACGTGCAGAAAGTCCCCTTTGTGTACAGAGCATTTTGGGCAAACTTAAGCAGTTGTAACAATAAATTTAGGAATTGCAATGAACACTTATGGAGTTTTAAGGATTACAGGCTGGTTTATGATTACAGGTAATGAGGATTCTGGCATATGAGCATATTTTGAATATGTACATTCAATATACTATTTAATGGTTGTGAGGATTACAGATACCGAGAATTAGAATATACATTGGACCCCCGGTGTTCGTGATTAATCCATTCCAGAGGGCGTCATGAACACCGAATATCACGAACTCCGAATCTATTTTCCCCATAAGAAATAATGGAAATAAAATTAATCCATTTCAGACACCCAAAAGTATTAAAATAAAATATTATTGTACATTAAATATACATTAAATTACACAGAAAACAATGAGAAATAAACATTAACTAGTACAATAACATGTCACTTACCTTTATTGAAGAGTTGTTGTGTGGAAGACGGGAGGAGGGGAGAGGATGGAGGAGTTGCTAGTGTTTGGAAGGGGAATCCCCTTCCATTAACACTGCAGGTACCAAGTTCTTTTCAGGGGTTACTGGCCTTTTTCTTTTAATGCCACTAGGACCAGGTTGAGAGTCACTGTACACTGGACCATGCCTTATTGTTAGACTTCCACATCACACACAAATTAGCCTTGGCGGCACTGCATCTCTTAAATGCTCGGGGATTTTCAGTGATACACCACTAAAGGCTTCACTTTAAAATCCCCGCTAGCATTAGCACACAACATGAGAGTTAGCCTGTCTTTCATAGGCTTGTGTCCTGGCAGTGCCTTTTCTTCCTGTGTAATGAAGGTCCTGTTTGGCATTTTCTTCCAAAACAGGCCTGTTTCGTCACAATTGAACACTTGTTGGGGTTTGAATTGTTCAGCCTCTATGTACCCCTTGAATTCATTCACGTAATTTTCAGCCGTACTTTTGTCAGAACTGGCTGCCTCACCATGTCTTATCACACTATGTATGCCACTACGCTTCTTAAATCTGTCAAACCAGCCTTTGCTGGCTTTAAATTCGTTCACTTCAGCACTCGTTGCAGGCATTTTCTTGACGAGATCATGCAACTGCCTTGCTTTTTCAGATATTATCGCCTGCGTAACACTATCTCCTGCTAATTGTTTCTCGGTGATCCACACCAACAATAACCTCTCAAATTCTTCCAGCACTTGAGATCTCTGTTTTGTGACCATACTTGCACCATTCGCAACAACAGCATCCTTGAGTTCCTTTCCCTTGGCCACAATGGAAGTGATGGTTGAATGGGCTTTGCCATACTGCCTGGCCAGCTCAGCCACACGAACTCCACTTTCATATTTTGCAATGATCTCTCCTTCAATTCTATCGTATTTCTGACATTCTTTACCACAGGCCTGGCACTAGGAGCTTTCTTGGGGCCCATGGTGGCTTATTTAGCAGTTGCAAGCACTAAAAACACTGGAATAATGACAATATATATGGTATGAATGCGTGGGTGGGGGTCGCTCGCTGGTAAACAATAGCACTGATGCTGAATGAGTGCCTGGGCCCGTTCAGGCCACGCGTACGCATCCGGGACGAATCATGAACTCCGAACGGATTCGCGAACACTGAACCAAAATTTTCACGAAAAAACATCACAAACACTGATTTTCACGAACTCTGACGCTCACGAACTCCGGGGGTTCACTGTATTGTTTTTCATATGCTTGTGGCAATGAGAATATGAATATGCTGTTGGGATATGTTAGTGAAAGAAAACAGATTAAGAACCAGTGGTCTAGATGGATCTGTAAATACTCCACATCATTTGTTCCACCATACTTCTCAATACCTCCATCGGTATCTACCAACACTTCAAACAACAGCTGAACTCCCGAACTGGCAAACTTAATTAAAAATGTGCATGTTTTGATTATCAAACATTCTTAAGCCCCTTGCAATAAACTTCAATCATTCATTTTTTTTACAGTGCCCATTTTCATTTTGGCTTGGCACTTCTGAACAGCAGTGGCTGCAGAAAACTGTACAAGGCACAACTGCACTCTTACAGTGTTGCATATGGAACTTTTTTTTTTTTATTCAGGTCGAATTGAGCACATGGGGAAATCAGAGGTACGTATTTGTTTTGAGCATAATGCCTAAGAGTTCTGTTTAAGCTCTTTAGAAAGAGCTTCAGAAGTGGATGTGTGATATAGTGGACCCTCAAGTTAAGAGCAGAATTCATTCCAGAAGGCTGCCATTACCGAACGAATTTCCTCCCTTAAGGAATAATGGCAAGTAGGTTAGTCCATTTCAGAGCCCCAAAAACACACTTACAAAAGCACTTACAAAAATACACTTACATAACTGTATGATTTCCAAGGTGCTCTTAACTCGAGGACCACTGTATTTGTATTGATAGTCCTGTACATAGTAAAAAAAAAAAAAAAAACTAAGTTTTGCACAAAAATTTAATATTGAACACCAAAACAAATGTATATAGGCATACCTCACTTTACAGCATTTTGCTTTAGAGTGCTTCACTAATACAGCACTTTTCAATGATACAGTAGTCCCCCCAATATCCTCAGGGGATACATTCCAAGACCTACCGTGGATAGTAGTAAACTCTATACAGTGGACCCACGGTTATCGTAATTAATCCGTTCCTGAGAGTGTGACTAAACCCGAATTTGACAATTTCTGAATTCATTTTCCCCATAAGAAATACTGTAAATCCAATTAATCCATTCCAGACACCCAAAAGTATTAACAAAAAATAAGTTTTTTACATTAAATATACATTTACCTACACACAAAACAATGAGACATGAAGAATAAAACAATAATAATATGACACTTACCTTTATTGAAGACTTAATGTATGGAAGATGGGAGGAGGGAAGAGGATGGAGGAGTTACTATTGTTTGGAAGGGGAATCCCCTTCCATAAAGACTTCAGGTACCAAGTCCTTTTCCGGAGTTACTTCCCTTCTTTGTTTTTAATGCCATTAGGACCAGCTTGAGAGTCACTGCACACCTGTGGCACTAAATATCTGTCCAGAGAGCTCTGTTTCTGGCATCTCTTTAAAATTTCCTTAAAATGGGACACGAGATTGTCATTGAGCATGTCGCAGACACGGCTTGTAACAGCTTTGTTAGGGTGATGTTCCTCCATAAATGTTTGCACCTCACTCCACTTTGCACAAATGTCCTTAACCCTTTCAGGGTTTCGGCCGTACTAGTACGGCTTACGCGCCAGGGTTTTTGTCGTACTAGTACACCTAAATTCTAGCGCCCTCAAATCAAGTAGAAACAGACTGGTAGGCCTAGATGTGAGAGAATGGGTCTGTGCGGTCAGTGTGCGCAGTATAAAAAAAATCCTGCACTACACAGTGCATAATGAGGAAACAAAAAACTGACTGTTTTTGGTTTAAAACAGCGACTTTGCAGTCTATTTCCGTATAGTATTTATGTTTGTATTCTCGTTTTCTTAGTCTCATTTGATAGAATGGATGATATATTACAGAAATAGATATAATTTTGACAGGTTTCACGATGACAAGTACCTTGAAACTGAGCGCAAAGTAGTGAAAATGTTCGATTTTTGCCGAAGTTCAAGAGTAAACAAATCACGCTATGCATCCAATACACATCAACTGGGTAGTCTAATATTCTTGCACAAGTGTGCTGATATTATTTATACCATTTTTACAATGATGCAGTTGTATACATAACAGTAAATCTTCTATTTTTTTGTGAGAATAAAAATTCAAAATGGAAAGCAAAAGTAATGTAAGAGGGGCCTGGAGATGTGACTAATGAACAGATAAAATGTTATTTGAGTGCCAGGAATGTCTGTCTCGTTTATTATGGACCCTATTTTGAAATTGGCATCTTTTGAAATTTGTGTGAAATTGGTCAAATTGCCAATTTCTGACCACCTTATTGGGTAGTTGAAATCGGTAAATTGGCGGTTTCTTATACTCAATTGATAGAACAAATGGAATTCTAGCGAAATAGCTACATAATCGTACAATTATGTAAGTACAGTGGTCCCTCGGTTTTCGTGCATCTCCAAACTCGAACATTTACGTATGTAAGTGTATTTTCGTAAGTGCTGTTGCAAGTGTATTTTTGGGGGTCTGAAACAGACTAACCTACGTGACATTATTTCTTAAGGAAGTAAATTCGTTCGGTAATGGCACTTGAGCAGCATTCTGGAACAAATTTTCGGCGAAAACCGAGGGACCACTGTAAATGCAGTGGTCCCCCGAGTTTCATAAAAACTTCACTCCAGAAGCCTGCTCAAGCGCAATTACCAAACGAATTTACTCCCTTAAGGAAAAATGTCACGTAGGTTAGTCTATTTCAGACCCCCAAAAATACACTTCCACAAGCACTTACAATATTATACTTACATAATTGTACGATTTCCGGGGTGTACGAAACTCGGGGGACCACTGTATAATATATAATAAATGTAAATGGGGAGCCATTAATTGAGCTATGTGTAGAAAGAGGTTTGGTAATAAGTAATACATATTTTATGAAAAAGAGGATAAATAAATATACAAGGTATGATATAGCACGTAAGGAAAGTAGTTTGTTGGATTATGTATTGGTGGATAAAAGGTTGATGAGTAGGCTTCAGGATGTACATGTTTATAGAGGGGCAACGGATATATCAGATCATTATTTGGTTGTAGCTACAGTTAGAGTAAAAGGTAGATGGGACAAAAGGAAAATGGCAACAGCAAGTAAGAGAGAGGTAAAAGTGTATAAACTAAGGGAGGAGGAAGTTAGGGTGAGATATAAGCAACTATTGGCAGAAAGGTGGGCTAGTGCAAGTAGGAGTAGTGGGGGGGTTGAAGAGAGTTGGGATAGTTTTAAAAATGCAGTATTAGAATGTGGGGCAGACGTTTGTGGTTATAGGAGGGTGGGTGCAGGAGGAAAGAGGAGTGAGTGGTGGAATGAAGAAGTAAAGGGTGTGATAAAAGAGAAAAGGTAGCTTATGAGAGGTTTTTACAAAACAGAAGTGTTAGTAGAAGAGCAGAGTATATGGAGAGTAAAAGAAAGGTGAAGAGAGTGGTGAGAGAGTGCAAAAGAAGAGCGGATGAAAGAATGGGAGAGGATCTGTCAAGAAATTTTGCTGAAAACAAGAAAAATTTTGGAGTGAGATAAACAAGGTAAGAAAGCCTAGGGAACGAATGGATTTGTCAGTTAAAAACAGAGTAGGGGAGTTAGTAGATGGGGAGCTGGAGGTATTGGGTAGATGGCGGGAATATTTTGAGGAACTTTTAAATGTCGATGAAAAGAGGGAGGCGATAATTTCATGTACTGGCCAGGGAGGTACAACATCGTTTAGGAGTGAAGAAGAGCAGGATGTGAGTGTAGGGGAGGTGCGTGAGGCATTACGTAGAATGAAAGGGGTAAAGCAGCTGGAATTGACGGAATCATGACAGAAATGTTAAAAGCAGGGGGATATAGTGCTGGAGTGGTTGGTATTTTTGTTTAATAAATGTATGAAAGAGGGAAGGTACCTAGGATTGGCAGCGAGCATGTATAGTTCCTTTATATAAAGGAAGGGGATAAAAGAGAGTGTAAAAATTATAGGGGAATAAGTTTACTGAGTATACCAGGTAAAGTGTATGGCAGGGTTATTATTGAAAGAATTAGAGGTAAGACAGAGAGTAGGATTGCAGATGAGCAAGGAGGCTTTAGAGTGGGTAGGGGATGTGTAGATCAAGTGTTTACAGTGAAGCATATATGTGAACAGTATTTAGATAAAGGTAGAGAAGTTTTTATTGCATTTATGGATTTAGAAAAGGCATATGATAGAGTGGATAGGGGAGCAATGTGGCAAATGTTGCAAGTGTATGGAATAGGTAGTAAGTTGCTGAAGGCTGTAAAGAGTTTTTATGAGGATAGTGAGGCTCAGGTTAGGGTGTGTAGGAGAGAGGGAGATTACTTCCGGTAAAAGTAGGTCTTAGACAGGGTTGTGTAATGTCACCATGGTTGTTTAATATATTTATAGATGGGGTTGTAAAAGAAGTAAATGCTAGGGTGTTGGGGAGAGGGTGGGATTAAATTATGGAGAATTAAATGCAAAATGGGAGTTGACACAGTTACTTTTTGCTGATGATACTGTGCTTATGGGAGATTCTAAAGAAAAGTTGCAAAGGTTAGTGGACGAGTTTGGGAGAGTGTGTAAAGGTAGAAAGTTAAAAGTGAACATAGATAAGAGTAAGGTGATGAGGGTATCAAACGATTTAAATAAAGAAAAATTGGATATCACATTGGAGAGAGAGATTATGGAAGAAGTAAATGTTTTCAGATATTTGGGAGTTGATGTGTCAGCAGATGGGTTTATGAAGGATGAGGTTAACCATAGAATTGATGAAGGAAAAAGGTGAGTGGTGCATTGAGGTATCTGTGGAGACAAAAACGTTATCCATGGAGGCAAAGAAGGGAATGTACGAAAGTATAGTGGTTCCAACACTCTTATATGGGTGTGAAGCATGGGTTGCAAATGCTGCAGCGAGGAGGAGGCTGGAGGCAGTGGAGATGTCCTGTCTAAGGGCAATGTGTGGTGTAAATATTATGCAGAAAATTCGGAATGTGGAAATTAGGAGAAGGTGTGGAGTTACTAAAAGTATTTGTCAGAGGGCTGAAGAGGGGTTGTTGAGGTGGTTTGGTCATTTAGAGAGAATGGATCAAAGTAGAATGACTTGGAGAGCGTATAAATCTGTAGGGGAAGGAAGGCGGAGTAGGGTCGTCCTAGAAAAGGTTGGAGGGAAGGGGTAAAGGAGGTTTTGTGGGCGAGGGCTTGGACTTCCAGCAAGCATGTGTGAGCGTGTTAGATAGGAGTGAATGGAGACGAATGGTTTTTGGGACATGACGATCTGTTGGAGTGTGAGCAGGGTAACATTGTGTGAAGGGATTCAGGGAAACCAGTTAATTGATTTAGTTGGACTTGAGTCCTGGAAATGGGAAGTACAATGCCTGCACTTTAAAGGAGGGGTCTGAGATAGTGACAGCTGGGAGGGACTTTCTCAGCTGTAGTATCTGAGCTCCTCTGCAAAGACAGTGATTATGTATGAGTGTGGTGAAAGTGTTGAATGATGATGAAAGTTTTTTCTTTTTGGGGATTTTCTTTCTTTTTGGGTCACCCTGCCTCGGTGGGAGACGGCCGACTTGTTGAAAAAAAAAAAAAAAAAATAATAATAATACTTTATTGAGACATGGTACAGTGATACATGGTTGGGTAGACAAGATACATAGTTATTGATGAGATGTACATGCCAAAAGCCCCTAATATGCTGTGCATTGCGGGCATTCTTAGGACTACTTAATTGTTGACTACATGGTAAAAAGTTATGGTTGATAATTTATAAAATAAGTATAATTGTGTATCTAAGTTATAAAGTTTGAATATAAGTTGGACATATCAATTAATTGTAGCAATGCAACTAATTGAGTGAGATAACATTTAGAACAATTAATTGCAATGCAGTTACAGTTTACGTGGTCATTATAATGTAAATGTTATGGAAACAGTTAGCTTAGTATGTATTATTAATAACAGGTTTTTACATTTAAGTGATTAGTAAGTTTTTTACACTTAAGTGATTATTCTACTTTGTTGGGAATGTTTCATATTGTAAGTGCTTGTGGAAGCGTATTTTTGGGGGCCTGAAATAGACTAACCTACGTGACATTATTGATTAAGGGAGTAAATTGTTCAGTAAAGGCACTTGAGCAGGCTTCTGGGATGAAGTTTTTTCGTTACTCGGAGGACCACTGTATAATTTTAGTAGACTGAAACATTGGAATTTGCCGAAAATAGGGCTCAAAGTGGGCGAAATCGACGATGCATAAATGTCATCGATACCGCTAACTTCGCGAGAGCATAATTCCGTTAGTTTTCCATCAAATTTCATAATTTTAGTGGCGTTATGATCGGAAAAAGATTTTCTATCATTTCATAAGACAAAATAATTTTTTTTTTCCCCGAAAAATTTGCGACCCTGAGAACGAGTTTGGGAGAGGGCCTTGCGACCCTGAAAGAGTTAATCTTTGAAGAAGGCACCTTCTTCCATCTCTCTTCCTCCTCCTCTGAAGCAATTTCCTGCACTGTGGTCTGTTGCTGTTCCAGATGAAGCTCTTGCAGCTCTACAGTGGTTAGCTCTTCATTGTGGTCCTCCACCAACTCTTACACATCCTTGCCACTCGCATCCAACCCCATGGAATTCCGGAATTCCCCAGTGCCACAATACTTTCCACAACTTCCATAGGCTCTTCAGGGTCAGCCCCAAACCCTTCAAAATTCCTCCCTTGGACACATTCTGGCTACGATTTTCTCCAAGCATGGTTGTATGGGGTTTCTTATACAACCTGGCAAGCTCTGCCACATGTACTCCACCTTCATATTTTGCAATGATGTCTTTCTTGAATTCTATATTGTTTCTCACCTTCTTTACCAAAGGGCTGGCAATAGGAGCTTTCTTTGGGCCCATGGTGGCTTATTTAGCAGTTGCAAGCACTAAAACGAATGGAATATTACTAAATGTATCGTATGAACACGTGGGATCGTCCTCACTGGCTGGTAAACAATGGCACACTAACTGTAAATGGTGTGTGGGGCCATCGAGCTGCCACCCGGACGCGTTTGGGACGAATGACTATTACAGAGTTAAATGACGATCACCGAGCCAATATTTTGACGAAAAAACAATATTACTGAGAATTACGAAATCCGACCACTACGAAATCTGGGGGTCCACTGTATACGTACAGTTTTAATCGAAAATTACGGTCTCAGTATTTTTTTCCTCTCATTATGCACTGTGTGCTGCAGGATTTGTTTTGTGTGGTGCACACTTACCACATAGATGTATTCTCTCATATCTAGGCCCAGTTCATCAGGGCCTGGGGATTTATTAGGTTTTAATTTCTTTATTTGTCTGAGGACCATGTCACTAGTTACCCCAATCAAGCATAGTCTATTATCTTCCTGTTCAACATACAGTGGTACCTCGAGTTACGATGGTCCCCAAAATCGCCCTTTTATGTAAGTTTATTTTTTTAAATGCTTTCGTAAGTATATTTTTGGGGGTGTAAAAGGACTAGTCTATTTTACATTATTCCTTATGGGGATAAATTCGTTTGATAATGGCACTTGAACAGCATTCTCGAACGAAAAAATATCGTAACTCGAGGTACCACTGTAATTTATTATTTCTGGAATTCCGCTAGTATCTCAGTTTTTACTCAGGAAAATACTAGCGGAATTCCAGAAATAATAAATTATGTTGAACAGGAAGATAATAGACTATGCTCGATTGGGGTAACTAGTGATATGGTCCTCAGACAAATAGAGAAATTAAAACCTAACAAATCCCCAGGCCATGATAAACTGTTTGCAAGAGTTTTAAAGGAATGTAAAGGGGAACTTAGCAAACCTTTGGCAAATCTTTTCAATATATCACTACAAACTGGCATAGTGCCAGACAAGTGGAAAAGGGCAAATGTAATACCTATTTACAAGGCAGGTGACAGGTCCTTAGCTTCGAACTATAGACAAATAAGCCTTACCTCCATAGTTGTTAAATTTATGGAATCAATAATTGCCGAGGGAATTCGTAGCCATCTTGAAAGGCATAAATTGATTAATGAATCTTACGAATTTACTAATTTTTTTCACTATGATGTTTGAGGAGGTAGATCATGGTAATGAATATGATAGAGTTCCACATTGGAGGCTATTGAGGAAACTTAAGGCACACGGAATAGGAGAAATTTTTTCTTGGGTAGAGGCATGGTTGACAAATAGACGGCAGAGTGTTTGCATAAATGGGGAGAAATCAGAGTGGGGGCACGTCTCAAGTGGTGTCCCACACGGATCAGTTTTGGGCCCCCTGTTGTTTACAATTTACATAAATGACATAGATGAGGGAATAAATAGCAACATAAGCAAATTTGCCGATGACACCAAAATAGGGCGTCCAATTCATTCTAATGAGGACATTAGAGCACTCCAGGATGATTTGAATAGACTGATGCAGTGGTCGGAGAAGTGGCAGATGCAGTTTAATGTAGACAAATGCAAAGTTCTAAATGTTGGGCAGGACAATAACCATGCCACATATAAACTGAATAATGTAGATCTTAATACTTGTGATTGCGAGAAGGATTTAGGAGTTCTGGTTAGCAGTAATCTGAAACTAAGACAACAGTGCATAAGTGTTCGCAAATAAGCTAACAGAATCCTTGGCTTCATATCAAGAAGTATAAATAATAGAAGTCCTCAGGTTGTTCTTCAACTCTACATATCTTTGGTTAGGCCTCATTTAGATTATGCTGCACAGTTCTGGTCACCGTATTACAGAATGGATATAAATGCACTGGAAAATGTACAGAGGAGGATGACAAAGTTGATCCCATGTATCAGAAATCTTCCCTATGAAGATAGACTGAGGGCCCTGAATCTGCACTCTCTAGAAAGGCATAGAATTAGGGGAGATATGATTGAGGTGTATAAATGGAAAACAGGAATAAATAAAGGGTATGTAAATAGCGTGTTGAAAATATCCAGCCAAGACAGGACTCGCAGCAATGGTTTCAAGTTGGAAAAGTTCAGATTCAGGAAGGATATAGGAAAGTACTGGTTTGGTAATAGAGTTGTGGATGAGTGGAACAAACTCCCAAGTACTGTCATAGAAGCTAAGACAATGTGTAGTTTTAAAAATAGGTTACATAAATACATGAGTGGGTGTGAGTTCTACCTGACTAGCTTGTGCTACTAGGTCAGATGCCGTACTAATTCCTTAAGTGGACGTGACCTGACTACCTGGAGTTTACCTGGAAAGGTCTAAGCAGGGGAGTGATGGACCTGCCTTGCATGGGTCAGTAGGCCTGCTGCAGTGTTCCTTTTTTTCTAATGTTCTTAAATTTACTGCTCACAGCTTATCTGAGTGAGCTGAGCTCATGGCGTAGAACTACGGCACAGACCCTGAAAGGGTTAATAAATGATAGTGTAAACATGTTTTTAAGTTTTTATGTGCCCTGACAAGTGAAAAAAAGGTTATGATTTACTTTACAGTGGTGGCCTTGATACACTGTATACACACTACATAAAAGAGTCATATAATTTTATTTTTCAATATATTGTCATCTCCCCACTGACTGTGTTGACTTCTTGAAGTAACCACTCACTTCATCAGCTCCTCCTTCAGCTTTGGCTCAGACAAAGTGTGTCATTTCTTATGACGTTCATCTTATGCCAAGCATTTTTTATCGGATTTAAGTCTAGAATATTTCCAAGCCAGTTTGAATGCGTAACTGGGAACATTATCCTTCGGAAAAAATGGCAGCTGTCAATGTCAAACTGAAATTTCTGGCCCTCTGATACTTCAATATACAGTGGAACCCTGAGTTTTAGCCGTAATCCGTTCCAGGAGCTAGGCCTAAACTCGAAGTGGCTGAAAGTCGAAGCAATATTTCCCATAAGAAATAATGTAAATACAATTAATCCGTTCCACTAAAATATTCACAAAAAATTCTTTTTTTTTTTTTAAAGAATAAATACTATAGTTTTACACACAGAAAACAATGAGAAATAAATATAAAGCACTAATTTTAATGGATAAATGAACATTTAAATCAGTTTTACCTTTATTGAAGACTCCTGTTGGCATATGAGAGAGGCAGGAGAGTTTGCTTGGAGGCATTACAAGATAGTCCTTCAATATGACACTAATATCAACTCTATGGCTTATATATCTATCACAATTCATCTGACATAATAAACAATATTAATAACATAGAAACATGACATATACATACTTTAGAATGAATAAAATATGTCATATGTCTCTCTCCCTAACCGAGTGTTGCTGTGTTGTTTGTTGTTGGGTGTATAAGGGCCACTGAAAGATAAGCCTTACATGGTGATGGCCGCCAGAAATGGCGGTGTTTTCAGTCGCCCTATATATAACTCTAACAACATTGGAGGAGTTAAGTTTCGTGTCGTCATTTTTCTATCGCTTAATCACTTAACTTACTTGCTACACTGTTAATGCTACACTTTATCGCTGGTTGGTGCTATAGCCTTTATCGACTCGTGCTCCTTTAGTATCGTACATATCATAGAATCACTGAAGAAGGCACATTCTCCCCTCTCTTCCTCCTTCACTTTGGTACTTTGCTACAATTTCTTTCTTCAATTCTATCGTGTTTGTCATTTTCTTTACCAATGGGCTGCCACTATGAAGTTTCTTTGGGCCCATGATGGCTTATTTCACAGTCACAATCAATAAACAAGCACTAAACACAATGAATTTATTGTGAAATGTTTGGATGAGCACGCAGGGTAATGTTCACTCAAGGATAAACAAAGCTAGACTGGCTCACGATGCCTGTGCGGGGAGGCGCGCAAGTGTGGGCAGGCGGACAGGTCTGGTACGCCGACCGAAACTCGGGGCAACGGCCGAAAGTCGGGACAAAATTAGGCCGAAAAAAGTGACCAAAACTCGAAGGAGACGATACTAAGGGTTCCACTGTACTACATCTCATTCATCACTTTGTTTTTAGGAAGGCAGAAACATGCCTGCCCTTCCCTCCACACCAGTGAAAGCACCCACACCATAACGTTGTCCAAATGTTCAGCATTATTCTCCATATACAGTGGAATCCCGAGTTTCATACGCCCTGAGTATCGCACTTTTTGAGTTTAGAACCGTTTTTTCAGCTAAATTTTGTCCCAAGCTTTGCACTGTGCCCCATGTTTCGTACCGCATACCAGACCTGTCCACCTCCCCGCGCAGGCGTCGTAAGTCAGTCTGGCTTTGTTTATCTTTGAGAGAACATTACCCTGCACGCTCATCCAAACATTTCACAATTAATTCATTGTGTTTGGTACTTGTTTATTGAGTGCGACTGTGAAATAAGTCACCATGGGCCCAAAGAAACTTCCTAGTGGCACCCCTTTGGTAAAGAAAGTGAGAAACGCCATAGAAGTGAAGAAAGAAATAATACAAAAATACGAGTGGTGTGCGACTTGTAGAGCTTGCCAGGATGTTTGGCAAAAGTAAATCAACAATCGCTTCTATCCTGGTGAAGAGAAAAGAAATCAAGGAAGCTAATGTTGCAAAAGGTGTTGACATGTTAACCAAAAATGGATCACAAACAGTGGAAGAGGTTGAGAAGTTGTTGCTGGTGTGGATCAACAATAGAGAGATAGCAGGTGATAGTGTTTCGGAGTCGCTCAATTGTGAAAAGGCAAGGCAGTTGCATGACGATCTCAAAGAAAATGCCAACAGAGGCTGGTTTGACAGATTTAAGAAGCGTAGTGGCATACACAGTGTGGTAAAGCATGGTGAGGCTGCAAGTTCAGACAAACGTGCGGCTGAAAAATTTGTAAGTGAATTTAAGGGGTACGTAGACACTGAAAAATTCAAACCCCAACAAGTGTTCAATTGTGATGAAACAGGCCTCTTTTGGAAGAAAATGCCAAAGAGGACCTACATCACACAGGAGGAAAAGGCACTGCCAGGACACAAGCCTATGAAAGACAGGCTAACTTTTGTTTTGTGCTAACGCTAGTGGGGATTTTAAAGTGAAGCCTTTACTGGTGTATCACACTCAGGAAATACCAGTGTGTTCAAGAAAAACTATGTCATCAACAATAAATTGTGTGTGTTGTGGAAAGCTAATAATAAGGCATGGGTCACAAGGCAAATATTCAAACAGTGGGTCCATGAAGTGTTTGGCCCCAGTGTGAAAAAATACCTCCTGGAAAAGAAATTGTCACTCCAGTGCCTCCTGTTACTGGATAATGCTCCTGCTCATCCTCCAAACTTGGTAGACCTATTGTCTAGAGACTTCAGTTTTATAACAGTGACGTTCTTACCTCCTAACACCAGCGCTCTCATCCAGCCCATGGAGCAGCAGGTCATTTCTCACTTCAAAAAACTCTACACCAAAGCAGTGTTTGAAAAGTGCATTGAAGTGACCTCAGACACTCGGTTGACCCTAAGTGAGTTCTGGAGGAATCACTTCACTATCCTCCATTGCATAAGCCTTATAGGTAAGGCTTGGGAGGGAATGACTTCCAGGACTTTGAACTCTGCTTGGAGAAAATTGGCCAGACTGTGTCCAAGAGAGGGATTTTGAAGGGTTTGAGGCTGACCTTGACCCTGCCGACCCTCTGCCTGTTGTGGACTGTATTGTGGCATTGGGGAAGTCTCTGGGGTTGGAGGTGAGTGGCGAGGATGTGGAAGAGTTGGTGGAGGACCACAGGGAAGAGCTAACCACTGATGAGCTGCAAGAGCTTCATCTGGAACAGCATCAGACCACAGTTGGGAAACTTACTTCAGAGGAAGAGGAAGAAGAGGGAGTGAAGGAGGTGCCTTCTTCAGTGATTAAGGACATGTGTGGAATGTGGAATAGGTTGCAAAGTTTTGTGTAAAAATACCACCCTGAGCAAGCTGAAACAAGCCATATCTGCAACATGTTCAGTGACAAAACCATGTCCCATTTTAGGGACATCTTAAAGAAGCACCAGTAACAGAGCACTCTGGACAGTTATTTTGAGCGACAGGGGTCCAGTGACTCAAGCTGGTCCTAGTGGCATTAAAAGACAAAGAAAGGAAGTAACCCCAGATAAGGACTTGTTACCTGAAGTCTTTATGGAAGGGGATTCCCCTTCCAAACAATAAGTGCTCCCTCACTCCTCCCTATCTTCCAGATGCTAGCAACACTCTTCAATAAAGGTAAGTAAATGTTATTTTAAATGTTTATTTAAATGTTTATTTATAAATTTATTACTATGTATTTATCTGTGTTGTGTGTAGGCAAAACTATATTATTTAAAAATTTTAATTTTTGTGAATATTTTTGTGGGTTTGGAACGGATTAATTGGATTTACATTACAGTGGACCCCCGAGTAACGAGCAAAATTCATTCCAGAAGCCTGCTCAAGTGCCATTACCGAACGAATTTACTCCCTTAAGAAATAATGTCAAGTAGGTTAGTCCATTTCAGACCCCCAAAAATACAAACAAACAAACAAACAAATTTTATTTCATTGCAGGTTACATGGGTATGGGAAATTACAATGTAAATTGAGTGCAAGGAGAGCCACTGACATGCCATGGCATTAGGGGCAGCTTATTCTAGTCCTTAAAAACTATGTACTTAATATTAGAGAAATTTATTGAGTTTATTCTAGTTAAAAATTATTTTCAAAATTACAATATGATGAAATTTTACTGTTTAAATTATTATATAATGATATTAGATCTTAGATTGTTACAGGTGTTAAGATTCTTGAATGATAATATGGAATTGAGATTATCTTAAGGAAAATAACATTGAGCATTTTTGACATTAACTTATAATATGAGTAGGGGGTAACATAATAGTAACATATTATTAAAAATTGAGATTATCGTATAGGAAAGTAACAATGAGCATTTTTCAAAGTAGTTTATAGCATGATCATTTAGGTTTGGGTGAGTAGGTGGTTTTTGAGTTGAGTCTTAAATTGATTTTCAGACAAGATTATCTTAATATTTACTGGTAATGAATTCCAGATTCTGGGGCCCTTTATGTGCATAGAATTTTTACATAGGTTGATATGAACACGGGGTATATCAAAAAGTGATCTGTGTCGTGTGTTGTGGTCATGGGTCCTATTAAAGTTGGTGAGGAGAGTTTTGAGCAGAGGGTTTATATTAGAGTGTAAAGTTTTATATATGTAGTAGGCACAAGAGTAAGTATGAATGTTCTTTACGGTGAGTAGTTTGAGACTTTTGAATATTGGTGGAGTATGCTGTCTAGAGTGAGAATTTATCATTATTCTGACTGCGGCCTTTTGTTGTGTTATGAGTGGTCTAAGGTGATTTAACGTTGTTGATCCCCATGCACAGATTCCATAGGTGAGATACGGGTAGATAAGTGAATGATATAGTGCAAGGAGAGCTGATTGAGGTACATAATAGCGTATCTTTGATAATATGCCTACTGTCTTCGAGATTTTCTTGGAAATTTGTTGTATATGTGTTTGGAATTTAAGGCTACTGTCAAGGTGGATTCCTAGGAATTTTCCCTCTACACTTACAAAAGCACTTATGTACAATATTATACTTACATAATTGTATGATTTCCAGGGTGCTCGTTACTCGGGGGTCCACTGTACGTATTTCTTAAGGGAAATATTACTTCGACTTTAGAACCATCTCCTGGAATGAATTAAGTTTGAAACTCGAGGTACCACTGTACCTGGAATCCCACCTGCTGCTATCACAGGGGTGACACATTCACCCTGGTATGCCTTGTATAAATCTGTAGTGGAGGGAGGGCGGGGTAGGGGTCGGCCTAGAAAAGGTTGGAGGGAGGGGGTAAAGGAGGTTTTGTGTGAGAGGGGCTTGGACTTCCAGCAAGCATGCATGAGCGTGTTAGATAGGAGCAAATGGAGACAAATGGTTTTTAGGACTTGACGTGCTGTTGGAGTGTAGGCAAGGTAACATTTATGAAGGGTTTCAGGGAAACCGGCAGGCCGGACTTGATTCCTGGAGATGGGAAGTACAGTGCCGGCACTCTGAAGGAGGGGTGTTAATGTTGCAGTTTTGTAGCTGTAGTGTAGCTGTAGTGTAAGCATGCCTCTGGCAAGACAGTGATGGAGTGAATGATGATGAAAGTTTTTCTTTGTCGGGCCACCCTGCCTTGGTGGGAAACGGCCGATGTGTTAATAATAACAAAAAAATACCTTGGATGTATTTACAGTTGGATTCATCACTAAACATCCCATTCCTCTACTGCTCTAGATCCCAATGTTTCTATATACAGTGGTACCTCGACTTACGATATTTTTTCATTCCAGAATGCTGTTCAAGTGCCATTACCAAACGAATTTATCTCCTTAAGAAATAATGTAAAATAGACTAGTCTGTTTAGACCCCTAAAAGTACACTTACAAAAGCATTTAAAAAAATAAACTTACATAAAAGGGTGTGTTTGGGGACCATCGTAAGTCGAGGTACCACTGTATTACAAATGTCCACTCTCTTGGTAGCCATAGCCTTTGATAACAGTGGTTTTACATACAAGTGCCAAGAGGGAATGTAGAAGTCTTTCCTGTCTGTGGCATATAGTCCTCTCTGACATTTCTTTGAATAGATTTGGGTGGGTTTTCTTTACATCATATGATGAAATTGCAGAATTCTGGGTCACTAGTCTTCTCAATAAATGATCTGTCATAGGTCAACCAAGAATATGCATAGGAGCAAGAAGCATGGTAGCGGGAAGGTCATATGATTTCCAGAGAAGACACTTAATAGCCGATTCACATTGGTCTCTTCACCTAACTATTTCTTGAAGGTGTTATGGTTTATTATACCTAGAGGGGGTTTTGGAGGTCAATGCCTCAGCGGCCCGGTCTGAGACCAGGTCTCGTGGTGTATCAGGGTCTGATCAACCCAGGCTGTTACTGCTGGCCACACGCAAACTGACGTACGAACCACAGTCTGGCTGGTCAGGTACTGACTTTAGGTGCCTGTGTTGTCTCTTATCGTGCTAGTGGCACCCCTGCTTTTCATTGGGGGAATGTTGCATCTTCTGCTGAATCTTTTGATTTCATAGGGAATAGTTTTCGTGTGCAAGTTTGGTACTCGTCCCTCTAGGATTTTCCAAGTGTATATTATCATGTATCTCTCTCACCTGCATTCCAGGGAATACAAATCAAGTGACTTCAACCGTTCTCAGTAATTTAGGGGTTTTATCATACTTGTGTGTGCCGTGAAAGTTCCTTGTACACTCTCCAGGCCAGCAATTTCACCTGCCCTGAAGGGGGCAGTTAGTGTATAGCAGTATTCAAGCCTAGAGAGAAACGACTTGAAGAGAATCATGGGCTTGGCATCCCTAGTTTTGAAGGTTCTCATTATCCATCCTATCATTTTTCTAGCAGATGCAGTAGATACATTACTGTGGTCTTTGAAGGCGAGATCCTCTGAAATTATCACTCCCAGGTCCTTCACAATACTTTTTTGCTCTATTGTATGGTTAGAATTTGTTGTATACCCTGATACAATTTTACTTTCCTCAAGTTTTCCCATATCTGAGTAGATGAAATTTCTCTTCATTGAACTTCATACTGTTTTGAGTGGCCCATTTGAAGAGTTGGTTGATGTCCGCTTGGAGTCTTGTGGTGTCTTCGATGGAGGATACTGTCACGGCAAGACACAGAGCTATGACTTACATCTCTGTCTATGTCAGATATGAGGATAAGAATAGAATGGCAGCGAGTACTGTGCCTTGTGGAACAGAGCTTTTCACCATAGATTCTTTAGACTTTACTCTGTTTACTATTACTCTTTGTGTTCTATTTGTTAGGAAGTTATAGATCCATCTACCAACTCTTCCTGTTATTCCTTAATCACGCATTTTTTGCGCTTTTTACACTGTGGTCGCACTTGTCGAAGGCTTCTGCAAAGTCTGTGTATACTACAGCTGCATTTTGTTTATCCTCTATAACATCCAGGACATTGTCATAGTGGTCCAGTAGCTGGGACAGGCAGGAGCAACCTGCTCTGAGCCCCGTGTTGCCCTCAGTTGTGTAACTGATGGGCATCTAGGTGGTTGGCGATCTTGCTTCTTAGAACCCTTTCAAAGATTTTTTTATGATATGGGATGTTAGTGTTATATGTATAGTTGTTTGCAATTCCTTTACTGCCACCTTCGTAGAGTGGGGCTATGTCTGTTGTTTTTAGTGAGTGTGGGATGACCAGTGTCCATGCTCACTCTCCATAGAATGCTGAAGGCACTTCACGGGCTTCTTGCAGTTCTTCATGAACACGGAGTTCCAGGAGTCTGGGCCTGGGGCATAGTGCATGGGCATGTCATTTATTGCCTTTTCAAAGTCTTGTGGTGTTAGGATAATTTTTTGAGATGACCAAATTTCGAGTCTCGTTCATAAAGAATTCATTTAGATTGTCGACCCTTAGTCTGGGTTATGACTCGCTGAACACCGAGCCATATTGTAACTTTAGTATCTCACTCATTTCTTTGCTGTCATCTGTGTATGTCCCATCTCGCCTAAGCAAGGGTCCAATACTGGATGTAGTTTTACCCTTAGATTTGGCATAGGAGAAGAAATATTTTTTTTTAAATTTCCTTTATGGCTTTTAGTTCTTCCTGAGATTCTTGTCTCCTGTAAGATTCCTTAAGCTTAAGTTCGATATTTGCTATTTCTCTGACCAGTGCCTCCTTCTGTATTTCAGATATACGTATTGGCCCCTCTCAGCAGATCTGTGATTCTTCGCCTTCGTCTGTATAGTCTCTCTCTCTCTCTTTCTAGTTTACATCTTTCTTTTTCTTAATGGAATGTGCCTTGAGCAGACCTTAAGAGCCACAGAGTTAATTTTTTCTAGGCAAAGGTTCAGATCCGTGTTGTTTAGGATAACTTCCCAGCTTGTTTCATTTAGGACATGGTTGACTTGTTCCCACTGTATGTTTTTGTTATTAATGTTGAATTTGTTCTACCTCAATATTGTAAATCTAATTATGTATGTGCCTAATTGGGTATGTATCTAATTATGTACAGTGGACCCCCGAGTAACGGTCTGTCCGAATAACAAACAAACAACAAACAAATTTTATTTCATTGCAGATTACATGGGTATCGGAAGTTACAATGTAAATTGAGTGCAAGGAGAGCCACTGACATGCCATGGCATTAGGGGCAGCTTATTCTAGTCCTTAAAAACTATGTACTTAATATTAGAGAAATTTATTGAGTTTATTCTAGTTAAAAATTATTTTCAAAATTACAATATGATGAAATTTTACTGTTTAAATTATTATATAATGATATTAGATCTTAGATTGTTACAGGTGTTAAGATTCTTGCCTTTTTCGGTCAATATTTTTCTTGTATGGCAGTTTTTACTCGTGTAGCGGTCCGTACCAGACCTGTCCGCCTGCCTGCGCTTGTGCGCCTCGCAGGACGTCAGTCAAGAGTTGTTTATACTGAGTGAACAATACCCAGCGTACTCTTTCAAACATTCACAATACATTTGTTGTGTTTATTGGTGGTTTAGTGATTGTCACTGTGAAATAAGTCACCATGGGTCCAAAGAAGCTTCCTAGTGGCACCCCAGTGGTAGCGGGCATGCAGGGAGTGTAGCGGGCGTGCAGGGAGTGTAGCGGGCGTGCAGGGAGTGTAGCGGGCGTGCAGGGGTGTGCGGCGTGCAGGAGGTGCGGCGTGCAGGATGTAGCGGGCGTGCAGGAGTGTGCGGGCGTGCAGGGGTGGCGGGCGTGCAGGAGTGTAGCGGGCGTGCAGGGGTGTGCGGGCGTGCAGGGAGGTGCGGGCGTGCAGGGTGTGCGGGCGTGCAGGAGTGGCGGGCGTGCAGGAGTGTGCGGGCGTGCAGGGAGGAGGGGCGTGCAGGGAGGCGGGCGTGCAGGAGTGTAGCGGGCGTGCAGAGTGGCGGGCGTGCAGGGGCGGGCGTGCAGGGAGTGTAGCGGGCGTGCAGGGATGTCAGCGTGCGTGAGGAGTGTCACCAGGGCGTGCAGGAGTGAAGCTGCTGTGCAGCGAGTGGTAGCGGGCATGCAGGGAGTGTAGCGGGCGTGCAGGGAGTGTAGCGGGCGTGCAGGGAGTGTAGCGGGCGTGCAGGGAGTGTAGCGGGCGTGCAGGGAGTGTAGCGGGCGTGCAGGGAGTGTAGCGGGCGTGCAGGGAGTGTAGCGGGCGTGCAGGGAGTGTAGCGGGCGTGCAGGGAGTGTAGCGGGCGTGCAGGGAGTGTAGCGGGCGTGCAGGGAGTGTAGCGGGCGTGCAGGGAGTGTAGCGGGCGTGCAGGGAGTGTAGCGGGCGTGCAGGGAGTGTAGCGGGCGTGCAGGGAGTGTAGCGGGCGTGCAGGGAGTGTAGCGGGCGTGCAGGGAGTGTAGCGGGCGTGCAGGGAGTGTAGCGGGCGTGCAGGGAGTGTAGCGGCTGCAGGGAGTGCAGGGGTGCAGGGAGGGCGGCTGCAGGGAGTGTAGCGGGCGTGCAGGGAGTGTAGCGGGCGTGCAGGGAGTGTAGCGGGCGTGCAGGGAGTGTAGCGGGCGTGCAGGAGTGTAGCGGGCTGCAGGGAGTGTAGCGGGCGTGCAGGGAGTGTAGCGGGCGTGCAGGGAGTGTAGCGGGCGTGCAGGGAGTGTAGCGGGCGTGCAGGGAGTGTAGCGGGCGTGCAGGGAGTGTAGCGGGCGTGCAGGGAGTGTAGCGGGCGTGCAGGGAGTGTAGCGGGCGTGCAGGGAGTGTAGCGGGCGTGCAGGGAGTGTAGCGGGCGTGCAGGGAGTGTAGCGGGCGTGCAGGGAGTGTAGCGGGCGTGCAGGGAGTGTAGCGGGCGAGCAGGGAGTGTCGCGGGCGTGCAGCGAGTGTAGCGGGCTGCAGGGAGTGTAGCGGGCGTGCAGGGAGTGTAGCGGGCGTGCAGGGAGTGTAGGCGAGGGTGCAGGGAGAGTGTAGCGGGCGTGCAGGGAGTGTAGCGGGCGTGCAGGGAGTGTAGCGGGCGTGCAGGGAGGTAGCGGGCGTGCAGGGAGTGTAGCGGGCGTGCAGGGAGTGTAGCGGGCGTGCAGGGAGTGTAGCGGGCGTGCAGGGAGTGTAGCGGGCGTGCAGGGAGGTAGCGGCGGCAGGGTAGCGGGCGTGCAGGGAGTGTAGCAGGGAGTGGGGATTCCCCTTCCAAACACTAACCCCTCCCCCTGTCCTCCTCCCTATCTTCCAGATGCCAGCAACTCTCTTCAATAAAGGTAAGTAAACGTTATTTTAAATGTTTAATTATAAATTTATTACACTACTTTATATATATTTATAATTGTTTTGTGAATGTAAAAGTATAGTTAATCTTTACAAAATTAATTTTTTGTGAATATTTTTGAATGTCTGGAACAGATTAATTGGGAAATAAGGTTTCGAGTTTCAAATTTTTTGTGTTGAGGTCTAGCTCCTGGAACGGATTAAGACCGATAGTCGATGGACCACTGTATTTATCTAATAATGTACGTATGTTCAAATATACTGCTCCATAACCTATATCAATATAGAGTAAGAATTAGTATTAGTCTGCCCGAAATGCCTAGGCATGCTAGTGGACTTCTTTGTAATTAATATTTTATAACATGTAAACATGATGACCAAATTTCGAGTCTCGTTCATAAAGAATTTATTTAGATTGTCGACCCTTAGTCTGGGTTATGGCTCGCTGCACACCGAGCCATATTGGGACTTTCGTATCTCGCTCATTTCTTTGCTGTCATTTTGATTTTGAAGACACCCTCATGACTGATCACATTTTGCTGGTCAGGAGCCCTGTGCATACACGTCTGTACCTCTATTATGTTGTGATCTGAGTGTATTGTTTTTGATACGGTTATATTAACCCTTTGACTGTTTCGATCGTATATATAGGTCTTACGAGCCAATGTTTTTGACTTATTAATATGCATAAATTCTAGTGGCTTCAAATCAAGCGGGAGAAAGCTGGTAGGCTCACATGTGAGAGAATGGGTCTGCGTGATGAGTGTGTGCAGTATGAAAAAATCGGGGACTCAGTGGCCATTTCAGTAGGCCTTGTTCACCATGCCTCACGGTAAGAAGTACCTTACTCCCGGCGAATTGGAGGTCTTCTCTTCCCAAGTGATAGTTCTAACAGCGATGGAAGTGCCAGTGAATGTGAACTTCATGGTTTTCAGGAGGGTGTGACCGAAAGCAGTGCCCAGGATAACGTAATTAGTGATGAAAAGCCAGATGACCCACAACCTTCCACCTCTGGTGCTGGGCCGTCTCATTCACGTTCACCTGTACCAGGACAAAAGAGGAAACTATTTCCCCATGTACAGGACTCGGATGTGAGCAGTGAAAGTGATAGTGAAAGTGATTTCCAAGCTATTGAAAGCAGTTCGAGTTGCAACAGTGAGGGGAAATATTCTCCAGTGAAGCAGCAGTATGTACGACGCAGCATGTGTTCTGGTAGTGTGCCATATGCCATTCCAAGGAAAAGGAGTAAATCTCGGAGTACATCCCGTGCCCCTACACCACGAACTGATAGTGAAAATGACGATGATATTGTTACAATGGGGATGCGTAATGTGTGTGGGGCAGCAGGTGGTGGTGTTGGCGGTGGCATGAGTCATGTGACACCAGCAGCGGGCCACGCTGCTAACTCAGCACAGCCACAACCAGCCTCATCCACCCCCACTCCCACAACCTGCACAACCACAACCATCTGTCAATATCCAGTACCCACCAGCAAACCGCATCTGGGATTGGCAGCAAGGTGCCAATTTTGTTCCCAATCCCCATTACTTTGATGAAACACAAAGTGGAATATGGCCATCGTGTACACTTGGGAACAATGCCACTGAACTGGAATGCTTTCAGGTATTCTTCGATGAACCCCTGATGGAAATTATTGTCAGGGAAAGCAACATATACTATGAGTACACCATGGCAAACAATTCTTTCACCAAGATCACGCCTACACCAGTGGAAGGACACAATTGTGCCAGAGATGTATCTGTTCTTTGCCACAATAATGCTTATACAAATACAAATATTTATTTCATTGCTAGTTTACATAGGTTTTGTTATTACAGTCATAAATTGAAGTGCAAGGAGAGCCACTGACATGCCATGGCATTAGGGGCAGCTTAATCTAATGGCATATAGACTATGAACATAATATTAGAGAAATTGAGTGAATTTGTTTTATTAGATCGTTCAAATTATAATATGATAATACATTGTTCAAATTACAATATGATGATATTACATTGTAACAAGTGTTTAGTAGGATGGTAATATAATAGTAAAAATTGAAATTATCTTAAGGAAAATAACATTGAGCCTTTTTGAAAGTAATTTACATTATGAGTATTTAGTTTAGGGTGAGTAGGTGGTTTTTGAGAAGTCTTAAATTGATTTTCAGACAAGGTTATTTTAGTATTTACTGGTAATGAATTCCAGATTCTGAGGCCCTTTATGTGCATAGAATTTTTACACAGGGTGATATGGACACGGCGTATATCAAAAAGTGATCTGTGTCTTGTGTTGTGGTCATGGGTCCAATTAAGGTTGGTGAGGAGAATTTTGAGCGGAGGGTTTATATTAGAATGTAGAGTTCTATGTATGTAGTAGGCACAAGAATAAGTGTGAATGTTCTTTATGGTGAGTAGTCTTAGGCTTTTGAATAATGGTGGAGTATGCTGTCTACTAGTGATGTATCGGATATTCGTATCCGCATCTGCGGAACATCTGCACAATTTCTTACATCCGTATTTCACAGCAAACAGGTATCCGCATATACATCCGCATCCGAAATCCGTGGAACATCCGCACAATTTCTTACATCCGCATCCGTAAAATAAGTAAGACATCCGTATACACATCCGCATACCGGATATCTAAATTTTTCACATCCAATACATCCCTACTGTCTACCACATACTGGTCGACAGACCGCCTGATTTCAACCCCATCTTTCAGTGACATTATACCAGTGAATCGATTTCTGCTACTGTTACGTATGCTACACTTCTCAGACAAAACAAGGCCTGACAGAAATGACAGGTTATATAAGATCAGGAATGTGTTTATGTACCTAAAACAAAAGTGCTGAATGTATTTTTATCCCTTCAGGAATAACAAAAAAAAAAAAAGGCACAATACCCCACTCTCTTGTACCCTCCCCCTGTCTGCCTGCCTATAAATACTCCTTCCACCTGTTCTGTGTGTTAGTGTGACTTTGTAAATGGTCCAAGTCGGGCCGAAACGTCGTCGTAAGCTCCTCTCTTTTTATATGTGCGGGTTGTGTGTGTACCCTTCAGGAAGCTTGTTATTGATGAGTCTTTGATTTTGATCAAAGGCAGACTGTCGTTCAAGCAGTATATACCAAGCAAAAGTGTGATTGCAAAAGTGGTCTGGTTTTGGATATAATTGTGTACACTGGCAGTAATACATTGCAAGATACAGTGGACCCCCGAGTATCGGCAGGCCTGAGTATTAGCTGACTCGAGTTTCGCTCGCTTTTTTTCAGCCCAATTTTTCCCAGACTATCGGCTCGTGTACCAGACCTGTCCGTCTCCCCGTGCAGGCATCGTGAGCCAGTCTAGCTTTGTTTACCATTGAGTGAACATTACCCAGCATGCTCATTCAAACATTTCACAATACGTAGTACAATTTTATTGTGTTTATTGATTGTCTCTGAAATAAATCACCATGGGTCCAAAGAAGCTTTCTAGTGGCACCCCTGTGGTAAAGAAAGTGAGGAACACCATCGAACTGAAGGAGATAGTAGAAAAATATGAGTGGCATACGTGTGGGGGAGCTTGCCAGGATATACAACAAAAACAAATCTACTATCACCTCTATCCTGTCAAAGAGAAAAGAAATCAAGGAAGCTAATGTTGCGAAAAGTGTTGATATGTTAACGAAAAATAGATTACAAACAGTGCATAAGGTTGAGAAGTTGTTGGTGGTGTGGATCAACGAAAAACAGATAGAGGGTGATAATGTTCCCTTGGCGATAATTTGTGAAAAGGAAAGGCAGTTGCACGCAGATCTTGTCAAGAAAATGCCTGGAACCAGTGCTGATGTGAGTGATTTTAAGGCCAGCAAAGGCTGGTTTGACAGATTTAGGAAACGTAGTGGCATACACAGTGTTGTAAGGCATGGTGAGGCAGCCAGTTCAGAAAAACGTGCTGCTGAAAAGTTTGTGACTGAATTTAAGGGGTTTGTAGACACTGAAAAGCTCAAACCCCCAACAAGTGTTTGTGATGAAATGGGCCTCTTTTGGAAGAAAATGCCAAAGAGGACCTACATTACTCAGGAGGAAAAAGCACTGCCAAGACACAAGCCTATGAAAGACAGGCTGGTCCTAATGGCATTAAAAGACCAATAAGGGAAGTAACCCCAGATAGGGCTTTGATACCTGAAGTCTTTATGGAGGGGAATTCCCCTTCCAAACACTAAGCCCTCTCTCACACCTCCCTATCTTCCAGATGCCAGCAAGTCTCTTCAATAGAGGTAAGTACAGTGGACCCCCGGTGTTCGTGATTTATTCGTTCCAGAATGCTGTTCAAGTGCCATTACCAAACGAATGTTCCCATAAGGAATAATGTAAATTAAACTAGTCCTTTTAAACCCCCAAATATACACTTACAAAAGCACTTACAAAAATACACTTACATAATTGTTTGAGTTTGGAGCATTAAGAAAACCGGGGGTCCACTGTAAATGTTATTTTAAATGTAAATTTATAAATTTAATGTGTGTTGTTATTGTGTGTTATTATGTGTTTTGTGTATGTAAAACTATATTCTTTAAAAAATGAATTTTTTTGTGAATATTTTTGGGTGTCTGGAACGGATTAATTGTATTTACATTATTTCTTATGGGAAATAATGGTTCGACTTTCGGCCAGTTCGAGTTAAGGCCTAGCTTCTGGAACGGATTAAGGCCGATACTCGGGGGTCCACTGTACCAGGAAGTTATTGGGTATCTTTGATGTTGTTAGAACAATGATGGAACCATATCTTGGCAAGGGGCATATATTATATACTGATAACTGGTACACAAGCCCCATACTCAGTGATTTCTTGTGAGTGAACATGACAGACGTGTGTGGCACAGTGCGTGGAAATCTTAAGCATATGCCTAGGTTTGACGCAGGCACTTGCAGAGGTGAGGTGCAGGCGTTTGCTGCCAATGACATGGCATTTCGATGCCATGACAAACATGATGTCACATTGTTGACATCAGTTCACCAACACGAAATGGCAGACAGTGGCAGGCAGAATAGAGACCAATGAACCCATTCTAAAACCTGCAGCTGTGATGGACTACAATCTCAATATGCGCTTAGTGGACAAATGTGACATGCAGATTGGGTTTGATGATTCTGTTCACAAGTTATAAGTGGTATGTACATAAAACTTTTTCCATCTTGATATTTCCATGCTGAATGCTTATAATATGTATAAGTTGAAGACCAACAACAAACCCAAATATGGTGAATTTTGTTTGTCAGTCATCAGACAAATAATATTCAAGTACCAAGGAACAACACCTGCAATAGACCAGCGCCCACGAAATTATCAACACATACCCTCTCGTCTGAGGCATGGTGATTACTACCTCATACAACTGCCTCCTACTACTTTCAAGAAAACTGCTCAGAAGAGGCGTTATGTCTGTGCACATACCACAAAACACCCACAAAAATGCACACACACTCGTTTTATGTGTGAAGAGTGCAAAATACCACTGTGCATATACCCATGTTTCAAAGAATTCCACAAGCTGCAGCAGTTCTAGTAAAGTGTCCAGTGACTGTACATTTGTATATATATATTATAGAACAACAGTAATAAACAATTTTTTGTATTGTTTGTGTAAACAAGTTTTGTAAACAATATATTGATAATGTTTGTGCGCTTATTGTGTTGCATACAATGAGTGTACATATGTAATAATAATAGTTAATTGAGACATGATACATAGTTGTACAAGGAGTTATAGTAGTGGGGTGTATATGCCAAAAGCCCCTTGTATGCAGAGCATTATGGGCAAACTTAAAATTAACATACAATTAATTATGCTATAATAGACTAAATGGTAAAAATTACAGTAAACAATTTACAATATAAGTATAATGGAGTATTTAAGCAATGAAATTTGAACATTACAATTTTGAAGCATTACACTATGCAAAAACGCAATGCACATTAAAGGGCCAAAAATTTGGAATTCATTACCTATGATTACCAAAGAAACCCTGTCTGTACATCAATTCAAGACTGCTGAAAAAACCACCTACTCACCCAAAACTAAATACGTACACAATACTTAACATTACCTACAAAGTTAATAAATCACTTTCCACTGCCTCAAAATAACATTATTCACTGTGTTACTCCCCTAGCCTCAAAACCCCTTACATAATTGCTCAAAGAACAATAATTTCTCAAACTTAATCTAGTGCAAATATTGAAATTTATATCTCATAAATGTATAAACCTGTTATAATTAATGCAACCTAATCTAACTTTGTTTCTACAGCATTATCAAATAAAGAAATCCATTCTCATGTACTCTTGTACTCCTTGTAAATCATCTAATGACCTTATAAACTGTTATTGCAACACAAATAATTGATTTGATTTGTTTGATCTAATTTAATAAATTGCATTACTACAAATAATAAATTATGATGTTGATATATTATAAAACTGTAATGCTTCAAAATTGTTATATTCCAATTATGTTCAAATTTCATTGCTTAAATACTCAACTATACTTATATTGTAAATTGTTTACTATAATTTTTACCATTTAGTTGTAAGTTTAATTTTAAGTTTGCCCACAATGCTCTGCATATAAGGGGCTTTTGGCATGTACACCCCATTCCTACATCTTTGTATCATGTCATGATAAACTATTATTATTATTATAATAGAAAAACATAATTATTAAATTATATGTAGTAATACAATTTATCAAATCAGATCAATCTAATCAAATCAATGATTTGTATTGCAATAAGAGTTCATATGGTCATTAGATGAGTTACTATGAGTACAAGAGAATGGATTATTTTATTTGGTAATGCTATAAAATCAAAGTTTGACAAGGTTGCACTAATTATAACTGGTTTATACATTTATGAGATAAGTTTCAACATCTGCATTAGAATAAGTTTGAGAAATTATTTTTCTTTGAGCAATTATTCAATGGGTTTTGAAGATAGGGAGTAACACAGTGAATAATGATATTTAGAGGTAGTGGAAAGTGATTTGTTAACTTTGTAGGTAATGTTAAGTATACTGTGTATTTAGTTTTGGGTGAGTAGGTGGTTTTTTAGCAGTCTTGAATTGATGTACAGACAGGGTTTCTTTGGTAATCACAGGTAATGAATTCCAAATTTTTGGGCCTTTTATGTGCATTGAGTTTTTGCATAGTGTGAGATGGACCCGGGGAACATCAAAGAGTGATCCGTGTCTTGTGATATGGTCATGTGTCCCATTAAGGTTGGTAAGGAGAAGTTTGAGTGGAGGGTTTGTATTTGAGTTTAGTGTTCTATGTATGTAGTAGGCACAGTAAAAAGTATAGATGTCTTGTAAGTTTAGACTTTTGAATATTGGTGGAGTATGTTGTCTGGAGCGGGAATTTATCATTCTGATTGCAGCCTTTTGCCGAGTTATTAATGGTCCGAGATGATTTATTGTTGTTGAGCCCCATGCACAGATTCCATAGGTGAGATAGGGGTAAATGAGTGAGTGATACAGGGCAAGGAGAGCTGGTTGTGGAATATAGTACCCTATCTTCGACAGTATTCCTACGGTCTTGGAGACTTTCTTGGAAATTTGTTGTATTATGTGTCTGAAATTTGAGGCCACTGTCAAGGTGGATTCCTAAGAATTTTCCCTCTGAGTTTTGTGACAGGTGATCCTTTCATCATTATGTTAAGTGGAACATTTGTAGCTCTGTTCCCAAACTGAATGAAATAGGTTTTGTCAATATTAAGAGTAAGCTTGTTAGTCATCATCCAGGTAGATATTTTCTGTAATTCAGCATTTACAGTGTTGGCAAGAATGACTTTGGTCTCACAGGCCACATAAGTTACCTGAAAAAAATAAAATAGTGAAAAAAACAAGAAACCTTCGAAAGGGAGTAAAAAAAGGTTTACTGGGTGAGCGACATTCGCCGTTGTTGCCATACGCGGCTCATTTTCTACCAACTTTATGCCTCTATACCTCGGTAAGTACTGATCGCAAAAAAAAAAAAAAATTTGGGTTAAAAACAATCAGAAAATTAATCTTAACATTTTCATATAAAAAAAATTTTTTTAATATTTTGCGACACAGGGAGACACTAAGATTTGGGGTTAGGACAGTCAAAGGGTTAAGTATCAGATCGTCGTCATTAGTGAAGATGAGGTCTAGCATATTTTCTAGTCTTGTAGGCTCTAATATTTGCTGGTTTAAAAGTGAATTTGGTGCAGAGATTTAACCCTTTCGGGGTCGGTGCCGTACTAGTACGTTTTACGAGCAGGGGTTGGTGCAGTACTAGTACGCCCAAATTCTAGCGGCCTCAATTTAAGCAGAAAACGTCTGGTAGGCATACATATGAAAGAATGGGTCTGTGTGGTCAGTGTGCGCAGTATAAAAAAAATCCTGCAGTACACTGCCAAATGAGAGAAAAAAACTGACCGTTTTTTTCGATTAAAACAGCGACTTTCAAGTCGATTTTCGTATGGTATTTATTGATGTATTCTCGTTTTCTTGATCTCATTTGATAGAAGGGAAGATATATTACAGAAATAAAGATGATTTTGATTGGTATGACAATAACAAGTACCTTGAAATTGAGCTCAAAGTAGCGAAAATGTTCGATTTTTGACAATGTTCAAGAGTAAACAAATCACACCATGCGTCCAGTACACATTAACTGGCGAGTCTTATATTCATGCACAAGTGCTCTGATATTATTTATACCATTTTTACAATGATGCAGTTGTATATATAACAGTAAATCTTCTATTTTTGTGAGAATAAAAATTCAAAATGGAAAGCAAAAGTAATGGAACAGGGGCCTGGAGATGTGGCTAATGAACAGAGAACATGTTATTTTAGTGCCAGGAATGTCTGCCTTGTTTACTCTGGACCCTATTTTGAAATTGGCATCGTTTGAAATTTGTGTGAAATTGGAAAATTGTCATTTTCTGACCACTATTTTGGGTAGATGAAATTGGTAAATAGGCAGTTTCTTCTACTCATTCGATAGAAATGGAGTTCTAGCGAAATAGCTATAATTTTAGGAGACTGAAACATTGGAATTTGTCGAAAATAAAGCTCAAAATGGGTGAAATCGCCGATGAGTCAGTGTCATAGATACCGATAACTTCGCGAATGCATAATTTCGTTAGTTTTCGATCAAATTTCATAATTTTGGTGGCGTTATGATCGGAAAAAGATTCTCTATCATTTCATAAGAAAAAAAATTAATTTTTTTTTCCAAAAAATTTTCGACCCCAGGAACACTTTCCTGAGGCCTGTTGACCCCCAAAGGGTTTATACTTCATATGTGTTTTAGATGTCTGAAGTTGAAATCTCCCAGTGGCAAGATGTTTGGGGCAGGAGTTAGGATTATTATTATAATCAAATAGAAGCGCTAAACCACAGGGGTTATACAGCGCTGCAGGTTATTGCAGGATGCAGGGAGAGTGGGTTGTAAGAGGGAGATGGATGATTAGTAGGGTATGGAGTGCAGCATGACGGTGGATAGTGCAGGGATAGAAGGTAGCAAGAGATCGAGGTAGAAGGGACTGTGGGAGGTGCTAGAGGTGTAATCTTCAGAGTTTGTGTAGTAAGTCAGTTTCTGTCAAAAAGTCAACAAGAGAGTCAGGATTAAGGAG
>WNWK01018071.1:0-40893 GCA_009830355.1 Cherax destructor
GTCAGTAGTGGTGTTGTTAGTGTGTCAGTAGTGGTGTTGTTAGTGTCAGTAGTGGTGTTGTTAGTGTGTCAGTAGTGGTGTTGTTAGTGTCAGTAGTGGTGTTGTTAGTGTCAGTAGTGGTGTTGTTAGTGTGTCAGTAGTGGTGTTCTTAGTACTCACCTAATTGTACTCACTTAATTGTACTCACCTAATTGGGGTTGCAGGGGTCGAGACTCAGCTCCTGGCCCCGCCTCTTCGCTGTCCGCTACTGGGTCTCTGCTCTCCCTGCTCCATGAGCTTTATCATACTTTATCTTAAAACTATGTATGGTTCCTGCCTCCACTATATCGTTCGCTAGACTATTCCACTTCCTGACTACTCTATGACTGAAGAATTGCTTCCTAACATCCCTTTGACTCATCTGAGTCTTCAGCTTCCAGTTGTGCCCCCTTGTTTCTGTGTTCACTCTCTGGAACATCCTGTCACTATCTACCTTGTCGATTCCTCGCAGTATTTTGTATGTCGTTATCATGTCTCCTCTAACCCTTCTATCCTCCAGTGTTGTTAGTCCTATTTCCCTCAGCCTTTCTTCATAGGACAGTCCCCTGAGTTGTGGAACTTGTCTTGTCGCAAACCTTATTGTGTCAGTAGTGGTGTTGTTAGTGTGTCAGTAGTGGTGTTGTTAAAGTGTCAGTAGTGGTGTTGTTAGTATCAGTAGTGGTGTTAGTGTCAGTAGTGGTGTTGTTAGTGTCAGTAGTAGTGTTGTTAGTGTCAGTAGTGATGTTGTTAGTGTCAGTAGTGGTGTTGTTAGTGTCAGTAGTGGTGTTAGTGTCAGTAGTGGTGTTGCAGGGTGAAGTCAGTCTTCACCATGAATGAAAATAAGGTAATTTTAACCTAGTCTGAATTCCCCTGGACTCCGTGCTGCCTGATGCTGGTTAGTTAATTGCGTTTCAAGTCTATCGACTACACGAAGATCATTTAGGCTACATGTAACCTGTGCACAACCAGTCAAGGTTACTGTAGGTCTTAAAATGGATTAATGTAAACTCTCAGTGTATATGCACTGAGATGCACACCTCAGTATATCTTTACCGAGATACACACTGCAATTATATACACCTCGGGATGTATAATTAAATCATAGGTTGCGTCTTTTTTTTTTCATTTTATTTGTTTACTTGTAGTTAAATTTATGTTATTTTAGGTATTTCTGTAAATGAATTTACCCTTACAGAAATAATAAAAATTATGTACGTGGGAAGCGTTCAAATATTGACTCTGGATAACATTTAAAAACGAACAGAAACAATTTTTTCCCTAAACCGAATTATTTTGTTCATTTCCGCATGTGTGAAATATTACAAAAAAAATATTTTGGTTAGGTTGAGTTAACGAATTTTAATCTATATTTACGTAAAATTAACCGACATTAACGAAATACTAAAAAATGGATTACGTCTGGCAGCTCGACTGTTGTAATATATTATAGCGTGCGCTTTCTAACGAACAGATCAGATTTTGCTGCTGCAACAGCTAGTTAATTGTGCACCTCCACATCCATCCCGTGGCCGGTAGCACAAGAATATATATATATATTACACAAGAAGCCTAGCAACTAGTCGCCACAAGTAAACATTAACCGGAGTACATCTGGATATACAGCTATAATTTGTTTCATTTATTACAAGCAAATTAGTGACATTTGCTTAATATATGTGTTATCTTATTATCATTAATAATATACCATGACATATACATAGGTTATTATAGTGTTGGAGTTTGGGTTGTTTGATGGTGGTGGTGGGTTGTGTGATGGTTGTGGGTTGTGTGGTGGTGGTGGGTTGTTGTGTGGTGGTGAGTTGTTGGGTGGTGGTGGTGGGTTGTTGGGTGGTGGTGGTGGGTTGTGGTGGTGATGGTGGGTTGTGTGGGGGTGGTGGGTTGTTGTTTGGTGGTGGGTTGTTGTGGTGGTGGTGGGTTGTTGTGTGGTGGTGGTGGTGGGTTGTTGGGTGGTGGTGGTGATGCCCCAGAGACATGGGGCACGAGGATAAAGTGGCTAACTATACCCGGCTGGTGTGTACATGTTAGTTCGCCTTGGCAAAACAGGATAATATTATACCTTTTTGCAGGATGTTGTGTATAAAGATGTAGTATAGCAGTTATACCTCTGTTGTGCTAGGTGTTGTGTATGGATTGTGTTGCATAATTCACCTTTGTTGTGATTTTGTGCTGGATGTAAGGATAGCAGTTATACCTCTGTTGTTGCTAGGATGTTGTGTATAACAGGATGTGTAGTATAGCAGTTATACCTCTGTTGTTGCTAGGATGTTGTGTATAACAGGATGTGTAGTATAGCAGTTATACCTCTGTTGTTGCTAGGATGTTGTGTATAACAGGATGTGTAGTATAGCAGTTATACCTCTGTTGTTGCTAGGATGCGCTGTATAGCTGTAGTACTTTTGTTTGTTGTTACTAGGATGGGTGATTTAGGAGCTGTACCTTGTTGCTAGGATGCGCTCTATAGCAAGATGTGTAGTATAGCAGCTGTACCACTGTTCTTCAGTGACGCAGTTGGCTACAGTAGTATGCTGCTACTCTCCTCGTCTATATCATAGATACGGTTTAGCGCTTAGTTTTGATAATAATAATAATAATAATAATAATATCATAGATACACAGTGGGAACAAAAGTTAGGTATTCAGTGTGATCTTCCCTCACACAGGATGGGTTGCATGCATCAGGTAACTAAGTATATCAGCCTGATCTGGGACACTTCAGCAGGGTAATAATAGCGTCAAGTGTTCTATTGTGGGTTCAGCAGCTGTGGCTGGTTTTATAGTTTAAATTTAACTTTCCTGCTAAGACGCTTGTTTCCTAATATAATAATAATAATAATAATAATAATAATATAATAATAATAATAATAACAAGAACAATAATGTGCGAGGATAGTTTTATTGCTACAAAGTTACTCTAAGACAACACCAAAACGTTATTTTAAAAAAATTCTGTTTATGGTCGCCTTCGACCGCTGATTGATACCTGAAGGATATCTAAAGGATCTTTCAGGACCTCAGTGAGCCCGCAGCCCGGTCCCAGACGAAGCCTCCTGGTGAATTGGAGGAACTTGTCCAGTTCGCTCTTGGCAACAGCTAGAAGTGTGTTGGTAATTCCCATTATGCAGGGAGGGTGTTCAAGAGTCGAGGACCTGACACTCGTCGACTTCTTTCAAGTGAAGGTATTTTGCACCGTCTGCCAAGTTTCTTGTCATATGGACAGTTTTTAGTATTCGGGTTTGGAACCAGTCCCTTCAGGATTTTCCATGTGTAAATTATGATGTATCTCTCTCGCCTATGTTCCAAGGAATACAGTTGAAGGGACTTCAAGCTTTCCCAGTAGTTCAGATGCTTGGTTGTGTGTATACAAACAGTAAATGTTCTCTGTACGTTTCCAGCTCAGCAATCTCGCCTGCCTTGAAGATGGCCGTTAGTATGTACTATTCCAGTCTGAAGAAAACAAGTGACTTAAAGAATATTATCACTGGCTCGGCATCTCTTGAAATATCTAGTTATCCACCCTATAATTTTCCTTGCGGCAGTGAGGGCAGTATTGTTGTTATCCTTGAATGTGAGATCTTTCGATATCATTACTCCCAAGTCTCGCACATGGGATTTTCGTTCTATTAAATGATAAGTTTATCCTTCAATCCGTTAATCTTTATTTCCTCAATTATTCCAAAGCTGAACAACTGAAACCTGTCTTTGTTAAACATCATATTGTTAGGTTTAGGTTTAGCCTTTCGGCTCTCATGATTCGTTTGTCGTGTACTTTGTTCCAGGGGCACATATAGTGCGTCATTAGGTCATTTAAGAGACATTCGAGTTGCTCAGGGGTTTGTAGTACCTGATGCCACCCACAACGGTCGACTAAGACCCAGGTACCTTTTTAATGAAAGTGAGCAGGGTTAGTTAGTTTGATATCTTTATTATGAACCCCATACCCATCCTGTGGGCGGTAGTCAAAAGATTACAGAGGTACATAATGGGTCCAGGGACTGGACCCCAAAGTTTTGATAGCTGAGCAAGTTACAAAGGTAATGAACTAACAAGCTACAAAGGTAATGAACTCACAAGTTACAAAGGTAATGAAACATGTAAGTAAATTTACTTAGTTGGGTCACACACACACACACATACATACACACTTACATATACACACACACACATACACATACACACACATATACATACACACACTTTGCCTAGGACAAAATGGTAACTAACACACACGCGCACACACAACAGGCCCAGCCTTCAATCGACATGTGCATAGGACAAAATGGCAATCAAGCGCGCGCACACACACACACACACACACACACACACACACACACACACACACAGTTTAGTTTGATATCTTTATTATGCACCCCATACCCATCCTGTGGGCGGTAGTCAAAAGATTACAGAGGTACATAATGGGTCCAGGGACTGGACCTCAAAGTTTGATAGCTGAGCAAGTTACAAAGGTAATGAACTCAGATGGTCACAATCATGACAAGTTACAAAGGTATTTGCAGATTACAGAGGTATATATAGGGTCCAGAGACTGGGCCCCAAAGTTTTGATAGCTGAACAAGGTACAATGGTAATTAATTCACTAGTTACAAGGTAATGAATCATGTAAGTAGTAAATTTACTGAGCAGGGGCAGTGGGTTTAAGGAGACTCATCCACATGTCTCGACCTCCCCAGGGCAGGTTGTGGGTGGCATCCTAGGCAGTGGTCAACTACTACAAACCATTGAGCAACTTGAATGTCTCTCAAATGACTTAATGATGCACTATTTGTGCATCATATTAATGTTGTCAGAGACCTTCTTTGGCACTGAGATAAGTCTAGTTTCTTGATTGTTAAGAAGATTCACCACATCAGCAACACCAGACAGAGGAAACCAGCTACGCATCACTAATAATTATTGCTAAACCATATTTTAAGAAGACTTGCCGCGCCCCCGTCGTAGCGCAAGGGGCAACGCAATTGCACAACGATAATTATTCGTTCCCAGCCATAGGAATGGAACCACCTGGCTCCCAATACACGACCATTGTCGGTACCTCTAGTTTCACAAGCTGTATGACCCCTGTGGTTTAGCGCTTCTATTTGATTATAATAATTATCTAGTTTCACATAAAACACTCTTTCGGGAGCCAGTGAGGTCATCGTCTGATAAAAGACCCGGGTCAAGACGCTGTTCCTGACGAATAAACGAAATAAATCTTCACATTCCGTCACACAGTTGTCGTGGGGTAACTGGTGAATACTTCTTCTGATCGATCTTGAATTTCAAGTATCGAACATCATAGTAATATGAGTGTTTGTATAGTTATTGAGTAGTGGAGCTTTCTTTGCTAATTGTTAAGACAATATTTGCTGGATATCCTAATCAGGTTTCTGTATGAATAACACATTTGTGGCACTACAAACTCACTACACCTTAGAGTGTGCCGTCATCTCGGTGAGTGCCTCTTGATTCGAAGACTTGCACCTGCCTACTCTTCCCGTCCTTCTATTAAACCTCAGTACCTCCCCTTTCCCAAGTGCTGAGGGCCCTGGATAATAATAATAATAATGTCTGTAGTCACAAATTAAAAGTTAGGTGCCTGTTTCTAGATGTTATTCTAATGTGAGTTTTTATATAATCTTTTAAACTGTTAGAAATAATCACTAATCTGGCCTACGAAATTCTTAGCTCAGTCTTTAATCAGTCATCAAGAAAATTATATAAACTGCAAATGTGTTTTGATGCATTGTATAGTAGTAGTGTACTCACCTAGTTGTGATTGCAGGGGTCGATTCATAGCTCCTGGCCCCGCCTCTTCACTGGCCTCTACTGGGTCACTCTCCCTGCGCCATGAGCTTTATCATACCTCTTCTTAAAGCTGTGAATGGATCCTGCCTCCACTACATCGCTTCCCAAACTATTCCACTTCCCGACCACTCTGTGACTGAAGAAATACTTCCTAACATCCCTGTGATTCATCTCAGTCTTCAACTTCCAAATGTGACCCCTTGTTGCTGTGTCACATCTCTGGAACATTCTGTCTCTGTCCACCTTGTCAATTCCTCTCAGTATTTTATATGTTGTTATCATGTCCTCCCTATCTCTCCTGTCCTCCAGTGTCGTCAGGTCGATTTCCCATAACCTCTCCTCGTAGGACATACCCCTTAGCTCCGGATCTAGTCTTGTTGCAAACCTTTACACTTTCTCTAGTTTCTTTACGTGCTTGGCTATGTGTGGGTTCCAAACTGGTGCTGCATACTCCAAAATGGGCCTAACGTACACAGTATACCTGGAGTATACCTGAAGAGAGTTCCAGGGGTCAACGCCCCTGCGGCCCGGTCTGTGACCAGTGTACAGGGTCCTGAACGATTCCTTATTAAGATGTCGGAATGCTGATCTTAGGTTTGCTAGGCGCCCGTATGCTGCAGCAGTTATTTGGTTGATGTGCCTCAGATGTGTGTGTGTGTGTGTGTGTGTGTGTGTGTGTGATAGTGCAGTTTGTGGTGGTACAGCGTGTAGTAGTAGTAGTGTTTGACGGTACTGTGCATAATCATACAGTGTGTGGTGGTACAATGTGTGATATTACAGTGTGTGGTGGTACAATGTGTGATATTAGTGTGTGGTGGTACAATGTGTGATTTTAGTGTGTTCTGGTACAGTGTGTTCTGGTACAATGTGTGGTGGCACAATGTGTAGTGGTACAATGTGTGGTGGCACAGTGTGTGGTGGCACAATGTGTGATATTAGTGTGTGGTGGTACCATGTGTGATTTTAGTGTGTTCTGGTACAGTGTGTTCTGGTACAATGTGTGGTGGCACAATGTGTGGTGGTACAATGTGTGGTGGCACAGTGTGTGGTGGTACAATGTGTGGTGGTACAGTGTGTGGTGATACAATATATGGTGGTACAATGTGTGGTGGTACAGTGTGTGTGGACAGTGTGTGGTACAGTGTGTGGTGATACAATATATGGTGGTACAATGTCAATACGGTGGTACAGTGTGTGATCCAGGTTCAACATCTGCACTTGATAAAATCATTGAACCTTCACTTTAAACCCTGAACCTGACACTTCATGTCACTGCTATTTTAACGTTGGTCACTTCTTAACTCCTAGAATCATCTTGCCTGGGACCGAACTGTGACCTCTCTCTCCAGGGTTCTTTTTGGCATATTTTCATTGAGTTAAAACTAGACAAACATGAGGGTAATGTTCCTTCTTATCCACTTGTTGAATGAACTCAAATATATCGTAATTTATTTGGCAATTACCTCATGTAACAGTCATATAAGCACACTCTCATGCATGTACATGTCCGCATAGATTTTGTCAGGATGGTACTTAATGTACGCTCATACACCCTCGTGTATACCTGGATCGGGGCAGAAAGATAACGGAGAGGGAACAGTTGAGGGAGTACGTGACAAGTCAGGGCTGAGAGAAGAGCAGGAGGGAGCATCCAACCTCGAGGAACTCTTCAAGGTGCTCCCCAGCACCTCTGCTAGTGGACTCAACTCAAGGTCTTTCCCTACTTTCCCAGCACTAACACTAACGTCAACTCGCCACACTTCCCCGTTATCCCCACAGTTTTCCCCTTCCTTCCTGTCTACAACCTTATCTCTGAACCCTTCCCTGTAATGTACACACCAACCCCAGCCTTACCTTACCCTCACTTCTGTCAGAAGAACAAGTAGAAAGAGTAGTCAATACAAACTAGTGTAGGGTAAAGTAGAGAAAGCTCAGAGTGTAGTACACAAATGAAGCTAAATTATTGAATAAAAGGGATGAGTTGAAACAACAAATAGCGGAAGTAACCCCAGACATCATAGCTATCATAGAGACAAAGGTGACTAAAATATTATTTTCCATATTCCCAGCAGGATATCTAGTGGTTATAAGGAAAGACAGCGGAGTGGCACTTCTGATCAGAAATCAGTAGAGTTTTGAAGAAATCATTTGAATAAATAGATATGAGGGAATCGACTACATACTGGGCACAAGGAATCCATAAAGAATAAAAAGGCAAATGCACAAAAATCAGTACATAAGACACGACGTTTCGGTCCGACATGTGACCGAAATGTCGTCATAAGTTTCATTCTTCTATGTACAAGTTATATACCAAGGAATAAGAGGATTCGTGAATGCAGGGCGATAGGACAACGTAATAAAAGGAAAGTCAGTGGATTAAATGATGCAATACTTAGTGAAAACTGTTCTGGGACAGAGGAAAACATACCCGGAAGAAGAGTCAATAGAAAAGACAAAGAGAACCATTGTTATTAAGTAAAGATGTAAAGTGGCAAAAAAAAGCATACAAGCGTGGAGAAACTATAGTAAGCGAAGGACACACGAGAATAGAGAAGTGAACGAAAAACCCAGAAGGAATAGAGAGGCTGAGAGACACTAGGAGTGACGCAGCAGCAAAGGCCAAGTCTGAATCAAAACTGTTTCACAGCCACATCAGAAAAAAAAAGATGACAATATAAGAGCAAGTAAATAGACTGAGATGGAAGGAGGAATGCTCAGAGAAATATCAAAGAAGTCTGTGAAGTATTAAACTAATGATTTAATGTCTTTTTGTGGGAAGAAGAGCAATACCATAAAGGCTAGGGAAGAGGGAGCAGTGTTATATAACCATTGTGGGTTTAGTGCATAGTTTTGATTGTAATTACAATAATAATAATGGGGAAAGAGAGTACATTGACATATACAGGACACCATACACACATTAATAGACGGGCTTGATAGAGCTGGTTACATTAAAGGCAGTGGGACCTAAGAAGGTATCAAGTCAGAGGACACAGAACACTTGATTCACGAACACAAATCAGGAAAAGAATGAGGTTTGAACCCGTGACAATCGAGTCCTAAAACTCACAGGCCAGTGCGTTAACCACTCGACCATCTACCTCTAATAAGATTCATCCAACTAAATTTAGCACTAAACAGTTGCCAGAGATCTAGAAAACATGAACTGTAGTCCCTATATTTAAAAAAGCAAACAGACAAAGAACACTGAACTGCAGGAGTGTTGTAGAACACTTGGAGAGAACTGGTTTCATTATAATAACCAGCATAGGTTCAGAGATGACAAGTCTTGTCTTATCAACATGTTGGAATTCTTTATCAGAATAACAGAAGGGAGATGAGAGAGAGGGATGGATTAACTGCATTTTTTAAAACTGCAAGAAGGCATTTGATACTGTACCTTACAAGAGATTGGAGCAAAAACTTGAGACGCAAGCAGGAATAACATGGAACATGCTCCGGTGCATCAGAGATGCCAGAATAGGGAGGTTAAACAAGGAGGATCAGTATTAGAACTACTACTGTTTCTGGTTTATGTGAATGATATACCAAATAGGATTGAGTCACATGTATCCCTCTGTGCTGATGATATAAAATTAATGAGAAAACATGAGGCCAGGAAAAAGCTACAAATGGACCTGGGCAAGCTGCAAGATAGGATAAATGTGTAGTTACATGAATTTAACGCCAGCAAATGCAAGGTTATGAACACTGGAGAAGAGGCAAGATTGGACATGGAGTACAAAGTCAGGGACCAATTGCTGCAGACATCGCTGAGAGAGAGACCCAGGGGCAAACATAGTGCCTGGTATATTGTCAGAGACTCACATCAAACAAACAACCTCCTCACTCACTGCTCCTCTGGCAGTTCTAAGAGTAACCTTCACGACTGTGAAGAAAGAGTTATTCCTGGGCTTTATACAGCATATATCATGTCCACCTTGAAGTATACATCTCTAGTATGGAACTCACACCTGAAAGAGCATGTTAAAAACTGGAGAAAGTGCATACTGTACTTGTGAAGCAAGACCTGCTCCAGAGGTAAGAGTAAGCTACGAGGAGAGGCTAACGGAATTAAACCTAACGACATTGGAGGATTGAGGAACCAGGACAAACTTGATAACAACATACAAAATATACAGAGGAATTGATGTGGTGGACATAGATTGAAAGCTAGGAAACAGGTAGTTGGGGCACAGCTGGCATTTAAAAAGACAGAAGAGCCACAGGGATGTCAGGAAAAATTTCTTCAGCCTCAGGGTGGTCAGGAAGTGGAATGACCTCAACGAGAAAGGGATGGAGGTAGACTCCATATATACCTAGCTTTAAAAGCTGGTACAGTAGGGCCAACGAAGCTAGAATAAAGCGAATCTGGCAAGCACGCAGGCACGCACACACACACACACACACACACACACACACACACACCAGGCAGAACTACAAAGGGATCTGGACAGGCTGCAAGCCTGGAGTTCAACCCCACCAAGTGCAAAGGCATGAAGATTGGGGAAGGGCAAAGAAGACCACAGACGGAGTACAGTCTAGGAGGCCAGGGACTACAAACCTCACTCAAGGAAAAATATCTTGGGGTGATTATAACACCAGGCACATCTCCTGAGGCGCACATCAACCAAATAACTGCTGCAGCATACGGGCGCCTAGCAAACCTAAGAACAGCATTCCGACATCTTAATAAGGAATCGTTCAGGACCCTGTATACTGTGTACGTTAGGCCCATACTGGAGTATGCAGCACCAGTTTGGAACCCACACCTAGCCAAGCACGTGAAGAAACTAGAGAAAGTGCAAAGGTTTGCTACAAGACTAGTCCCGGAGCTAAGGGGTATGTCCTACGAGGAGAGGTTAAGGGAAATCGACCTGACGACACTGGAGGACAGGAGAGATAGGGGGGACATGATAACTACATATAAGATACTGAGAGGAATTGACAAGGTGGACAGAGACAGACTGTTCCAGAGATGGCACACAGCAACAAGGGGACACAGTTGGAAGTTAAAGACTCAGATGAATCACAGGGATGTTAGGAAGTATTTCTTCAGTCACAGAGTGGTCAGGAAGTGGAATAGTTGGGAAGTGATGTAGTGGCGGCAGGATTCATTCATAGCTTTAAGAAGAGGTATGATATGATAAAGCCCCCGGTGGCCTAGTGGTAAAGCTCTCGCTTCACGCACGGAGGGGCCGGGTTCTATTCCCGGCGGGGCGGAAACATTTCGAAGTGTTTCCTTACACACACACACACATACATACAACAGGCCTAGTGTCAAATCGACATGTGCCTAGGACAAAATGGTAACTAACACACAATCAAGGAGACATCCCCAGACATAATAGCACTCACAGAAACGAAACTCACCAGGATATCTAATCCTCAGAAAATATAGAGGGAGCAGGGGTGAAGGAGGAGTTGCACTGCTCATTAAAAACAGTGGGGATTTGAGGAAATGGATGGAATTGTCGAAAGGGACTACATAGTAGGAACAATCCAGTCTGATGGCCATAAGGTGGTAATTACTGTAATGTACAACCCGCCACAGAACTGCAACAGAGCAACAGAGCAATGGTAGACACACTAGCCGAGGTGGCCAGAAGAGCTCACATGGGGAGAGCAAAGTTACTAGTTATGGGTGATTTCAATCACAAGGAGATTGATTGGGAAAACCTGGAGCCCCATCGGGGTCCTGAATCATGGAGAGCCAAGATGATGGATGTGGTACTGGAAAACCTCATGCATCAACATGTTAGAGACACTACCAGAGAGAGAGAGGAGGGGATGATCCAGCAAGACTGGACCTAGTATCACCTTGAGTAGTTCGGACATCGAGGATATCACCTACGAAAGGCCCCTTGGAGCTAGTGATCATGTGGTTCTGTGTTTTGATTATATAGTTGAGTTAAAAGTGGAGAGGGGAGCAGGAATAGGATGGGAAAAACGAAACTACAACAGGGGGGACTACTCAGGCATGAGGAACTTCCTACAAGACGTTCAGTGGGAGAGAATTGGCAGGAAAACCAGTAAAAGAAATGATGGACTATGTGACAACAAAATGCAAGGAGGCAGATTAGAGGTTTGTTCCCAAGGGAAACAGGAGTAATGGGAAGACCAGAACGAGTCCTTAGTTCACCCAACGATGTAGGGAGCAAAAACTAAGTGCACTAGAGAATTGAAAAAGTACAGAAGTCAAAGGACCCAGAAAAATAAAGAGATTAGCCGAAGTGCCAGAAACGAATTTGCACAGGTAAGAAGGGAGGCTCAGCGACAATACGAAAATGACATAGCATCAAAAGTCAAGTCTGACCCGACAGTCAAGGACCAGGGAATCAAGCTGAGGAAGGAAGGTGGGGAGTTCACAAGAAACGACCAAGAGGTATGTGAGGAGCTCAACACTAGATTTAAAGAAGTATTTACAGAGGAGACAGGAAAGACTCCAGGAATTCAGAATAGGGAGGTATACAAACAAGTGCTAGATGAAATACACACAACCAAGGAGGAGGTGAAGAAGCTGTTATGTGAACTCGATACCTCAAAAGCGGTGGGACCTGACAACATTTCTCCGTGGGTCCTTAGAGAAGGAGCAGAGATGTGTGTGCCACTAAAAAGAATCTTCAACACATCCATTGAAACTGGGCAACTACCTGAGGTGTGGAAGATGGCAAATGTAGTCCCAATTTTTAAGAAAGGAGACAGACACGAGGCATTAAACTACAGACCTGTGTCACTGACGTGTATAGTATGCAAAGTCATGAGAAGATCATCAGGAGGAGAGTGGTGGAGCACCTAGAAAGACACAAGCTTATAAATGACAACCAGCACGGTTTCAGGGAAGGAAAATCCTGTGTCACAAACCTAATGGAGTTTTATGACAAGGTAACAGAAGTAAGACACGAGAGAGAGGGGTGGGTAGATTGCATTTTCTTGGACTGCAAGAAGGCCTTCAACACAGTTCCTCAAAAGAGGTTAATGGAAAAGCTAGAGGATCAGGCATACGTAACAGGAAAGGCACTGCAATGGATCAGAGAATATCTGACAGGGAGGCAGCATACGGGCGTCTGGCAAACCTAAGAATAGCGTTCCGATACATCACTAAGGAATCGTTCAAGACTCTGTACACCATATACGTCAGGCCCATACTGAAGTATGCAGCACCAGTTTGGAACCCACACCTGGTCAAGCACGTCAAAAAATTAGAGAAAGTGCAAAGGTTTACAACAAGACTAGTTCCAGAGCTAAGGGGATTGTCCTACGAAGAAAGGTTAAGGGAAATCGGCCTGACGACACTGGAGGACAGGAGGGTTAGGGGGAGATATGATAACGACATATAAAATACTGCGAGGAATAGATAAGGTGGACAGACAGAGGATGTTCCAGAGATGGGACACAGAAACAAGGGGTCACAATTGGAAGTTGAAGACTCCTATGAGTCAAAGGGATGTTAGGAAGTATTTCTTCAGTCATAGAGTTGTCAGAATATCCTAGAAAGTGACGTAGTGGAGGCAGGAACCATACATAGTTTTAAGACGAGGTTTGATAAAGCTCATGGAGAAGGGAGAGAGAGGACCTAGTATAATCAGTGAAGAGGCGGGGCCAGGAGCTATGAATCGACCCCTGCAACCACAAATAGGTGAGTACACACATACACACACACACACCAAGGGATGAAACATAAGGATAGTTTAAAGGAACAAGTGGGGTTTCACAAGGATCACTACTGAGACTGCTATTGTTCTTAATACATGTAAATGACATACCAGTTGGGATCAAGATGTATTTCTTATTTTCCTTATACGTAATTTATGAGGCAGATAAGAACAGTTGAGGAAATAATAGGCTCCATGAAGACCTTAACAGACTACAGAGGAGGTCCTACACGTTGCTGCCCTGTGATACACCTGAGACTGGTTCTAAGAATTTTCTTATTCAGTCAGATTGGATAGTCTTGGGCTACGGATGTTGACACAGTGTTTTTCTAATTTTGTCCAAGATGCCCCTGCTTGTTACTGAGTTTATTTTACACTTCCTCCCATTTCTCTCACTCCTGTACGTTATTATGGTAATTTATAATTTGGCACTAGGTCTTCGGGTATCTTCCACGTACAGTGTATATTATCTAGTATCTCTCTCTCTCTCCTTTACTCCTCTACTTAGAGACCTTCCCAATGGTTTAAATGCTTTGTTGGTTTTCTGCGGACCGTAAACGATCTCTTTATCTTTTCAAGCTGTGATATCCCCTGAAGGAGAGAGCGCATGTGAAGTGAATATTGTCACCAGTGACGTTATTTCTCTTCTTCTGAGATTCTCTTTATCTACCTTGTCTTTTTTTTATTATTTTTTGTTTTGTTTTAGCAAAATTTGCCATACTGTGTTCTGTAAATAAGTCAGCTGACATTATTACGTCTATGTTTTGTACTTGTTCCTTTCGCTCTGTGAGGCCCCTCCTTCCCCTGTGTTTTATATACAGTGCTTCTTTTTGAGTTCTTCATTCTTTCTATTTCCAAGAAATTAGGATTTATTCCATTAAACATCACGTTAAATCTGCTGTCCACTGGAAGACGTTCTTTATATCCGCTTGATATACCGAAGTGACTTCTGCAAAAGATGACGTGAAGCTGTTTCTACGTGAAACTTTATCTACGTGAAGCTGTGTCTACGTGAAGCTGTGTCTACGTGAAGCTGTGTCTACGTGAAGCTGTGTCTACGTGAAGCTGTGTCTACGTGAAGCTGTGTCTACGTGAAGCTGTGTCCAGTGTTTACATCTGTGTTTGCTGTAAGGATGAGGAACAGTAAAGGAACCAGACAGTGCCTTCGAGCACTAAATTTATTACTTTCCTAAGACTAGACTTTGTTTTGTTTACTATTATTCTTTGTGTTTTATTCATCAGAAAGTCGACCTTATTTTATATGCTATCAATCCATGATTGCATTACTCAAGTACTTTTATAAAGTCCATGTAAACCACATATGCATTTTGGTTTTCTTCCAAAACCTCCATAATTTTGTCATAATTGTTGAGTAATTGTGACTAGCATGATCGTCCTACTTAAATCCATCTTGATCTAAGTTGCGTAGGTAATGTTATTTTTCATAAAGTTTGTAATTTGATATCTTATTTCAGTTTCAAAAGTTTTTTGATAAATGATGTTAACGCCACTGGTCTGTATTTATTTATTTATTTATTTTTGCAAAATTTTTACTGCTTCCTTTATATACAAAAACTACGAGTATGTCTGCATTTTTTAAGGCCTCGGGGATTTCGTCTAAATCTAAGCTCTTTCTCCAAAGGATAATTAATGGCATTTTAAACTTCTTGATAAATAAAGAACTTAATTATTCTGGCCCAAGTGCTGCAGGTGTGAGTAGGTTTTTCCTTCTAATTCTGGTGAATCTATTTTTATATCAGATATATATGGTTTGTAAGGTGGGTAGAGATAATGAGAACAATATTTGTATCTTCCACTCTAGTGGATTGCTCATCTTTATTTCTTTTTCTTTTCTTTCGAAATTAGTGTCATTTGTTTTTCACCATGTGTGTACGAGCCTCTAAATAATGGGTCAGTTCTATAGTTGCTCTTGACTATGATTTTGCTTATGTGTAGAAATATTTAGGATATATTTTTTTCATTTCCTGGATCGCTTTTATTCTCTTGGTATTTTTTTATCATCTGGGATGCATTATTTAGTTTATGCTTTATTTGGATAATTATCTCAGTGTAGATTATCATTATTTTCGTTTCGTTTTTATTCTTCTGTACGTTCTTCTACGTTCTCTTTCAATGTGTGATCTTGTAGGTTTTCTCAGACAAATGTGTCTCTTACATAGAGTCTTTATGGCTTATATACTCTATATATATATATATATATATATATATATATATATATATATATATATATATATATATATATATATATATATATATATATATATATATATATATATATATATTGAAGGTTTGTGTTCATATATTACTGTCGACAACATTCCGGTTATGTGTTTGTTATGCTCCAAACAGTGCATTTGCCTCTGTGAGGAGCCCACTTATATATTTAACTTCGTTATGTTTATTTGCTTTTAAAACCTGTGATTTCCTTGGCCCTGAGACTAAAAAAATAATTTTTACTATCCCTATTTCTTGTCTGTCTTTAGCCTCGTGATAATCTCCTTTCGAGTAGTCAATCTCTGCTTAGTCTATGTTTATCAGGATTTTATATGTCTTACTCGCATCACATCTTAGTATCTCAGAATATCGTATTCCTCTCAATTGTGTAATGAGGCTTCTTGCTCTCTTGAGGTGTTGGGGAGGTGAGGAGGAGAGGTTCATACCGGGGTTGTGTACACTGATGGGCTTTTATGCATCATGTAGACGGTCCTAAATTATTATTATTATTATTTTAGGTTTCCGGGATCTTTTGTAAGATGTGGCAGTCGTACTGATATTATCTGGTTTATGGGAGCCTTTGGTCGTATGTCTGACTGAATAATGGCCTCCAGGTTTAGAGGGAGCTGGACAAGTATCTAAAGTCTGTAGCTGACTAACCGGGGTGTGGTTGGATTATGTGCGGCCGGCAGTAATAACCTGGTTGATCCACCGGGAGGCCTAGTCATAGACAGGGCCGCGGGGGCGTTGACCCCCCGGAACACTCTCCAGATACACTCCAAGTAATTAACGTTTCTCAAAGGCATTTCTCGATACACACTTGGTCACGTATTCGCCTATTTGTGGTTGCAGGAGTCGAGTCGCAGCTCTTGGCCCCGCCACTTCCGTGGTCGCTACTGGTTGTGCGTGTGTGTACTCACCTAGTCGTGGTTGCAGGGGTCGAGTGTGTGTGTGTGTGTGTAAGTAAGTTTATTCAGGTATACACAAATACAGTTACATAGATTATCATACATAGCAGCATATGTGTAGAGAACCCAGGATAACCCAAAAAAGTCAGAGTGACTTATTTCCATTGGGTCCTTTTAATACCTTATTATTATACTATAAAGGACATAATATCTTATTATTATATTATAAAGGAGATATAGTAGGAATAAAGTAAAATGAGTTATTTATATTTACATGTGTTAGCTCAAAAAAAAAAAATCATTCTCCTCCCTTTCTGTCGCTACATTCATTAGGTACAGGCTTTGACATGTGCAGGCAGTCTGTTCCATTACTTTATTGCTGTACAATAAAAGGTGTTTGAACAGACTGCCTGTACATGTCAAAGCCAGTCATTGCATGAACCAATTCAAGAAGAGAGCCAAAAGGTACCTAATGAACGTTGCGACAGAAAGGGAGGAGAATCTGTGTGTGTATTTTGCACTACCTATTTATTGTTACAGGAGATAATTACAAGAAATTAGAAATGAACTCATTTTATAGAGACTGAAGTGAAGGAATTCACTGCTGGTGTGTAATAAATCATTTGGTTAGTATAGGTGACACGTGGAGAGACGGATGTACGATCAAAAAAACCGGGAGCAATGAATACACTGGGAGATAACACAGTAAGTGTAATGGTACCACGACTCTTCCCTCGAATATAAGGCAGTTACCCTTATTTATCGTGAAGACCCTTAGATATCTTTAAGACTCCTAGCTGTCTTTAAGACCCCTATCTGTCTAAAACAATACCTAGCTGTCTTCAAGACTCCTAGAGTTCTTCAAGACACATAGCTGTCTTCAAGATACCTAGCTGTCTTGAAGACCCCTAGCTGTCTTCAAGAAGCCTAGCTGTATTCAAGACCCCTAGCTGTCTTCAAGAAGCCTAGCTGTCTTCAAGACCCCTAGCTGTCTTGAAGACCCTTAGCTGTCTTCAAGACTCCTAGCTGTCTTCAAGACCCTTAGCTGTCTTCAAGACTCCTAGCTGTCTTCAAGACCCTTAGCTGTCTTCAAGACCCTTAGCTGTCTTCAAGACCCTTAGCTGTCTTCAAGACCCTTAGCTGTCATCAATACCCCTAGCTGTCTTCAAGACCCCTAGCTATCTTCAAAGGTATTCCAGGGATCAACGCCGTCGCGGCCCGGTCCACGAAGAGGCCTCCCGGTGGATCAGGGCCTGATCAACCAGGTTGTTACTGCTGGCCGGACGTAGGCCAACATACGAACCACAGCCTGGCTGATCCGGCACCGACTTTAAGTATCTGTCCAGCTCCCTCTTGAAGGCAGCCAGGGGTCTATTGGGAATTCCCCTTATGCCTAGTGGGAGGCTGTTGAACAGTCTTGGGCCCCGGACACTTATTGTGTTTTCTCTTAGTGTACCAGTGGCGCCCATACCTTTATTTGGGAGTATTTTGCACCACCTGCCCAGTCTTTTGCTTTCGTAGGGACCATTCCTTCCAGGATTTTCCAAGTGTAGATTATGATGTATATGTGCAGTAAAGGTTCTCTGTATATTCTCTAGATCTGCAATTTCACCTGCCTTGAGTGGAGATGTTAATGTACAGCAGTATTCCAGCCTAGAGAGAACAAGTGATTTAAAAAGGATCGTCACTGGCTTGGCAGCTCCTGTTTTGACCGTTCTCATTATCCATCCTATCATTTTCTTCGCAGATGTGATAGTGGCACTCTATTGTGATCTTTTGAAAGTGAGATCCTCAGACATTATCACTCCCAGGTCCTTCACATTACTTTTCCGCTCTATTGTATGATTGGAGTTCGTAGTATACTCAGTTCTAGTTTTCCATAACTGAGTAGTTGGAATTTGTCTTCATTGAACTTCATATTGTTCTCCGTTGCTCATTGGAAAACTTGGTTTATATCTTCTTGGAGATTTGTCGTGTTCTCAGTGGATGGCAGTCTCATGCAGATCCTAGTATGACACGGTGCTGTGGATTACATCTCTATCTATGTCTGATATGACGGTGAGGAACAGGATGGGGGCGAGTACTGTGCCTTGTGGAACAGAGCTTTTCACTATGGCATCTTCTGATTTAACTCTGTTGACCATTACTCTTTGTGTTCGATTGATTACAAAGTTGAAAATCCATCTCCCCACTTTATCTCCCTAGGTGTCCCGTAGCTCGATCGCTAGCGCAATCATCTTACACACTGAGGTCTGGGGTTCAGTTCCCCGGTACGGAAGGAAACATTAAGACGTGTTTCCTCAAGGCACCTGCTGTCCATGTTCACCTATCTCCAGGATCAGTAAAATGGGTACCTGGGTGTTAGTCGACTAGTGTGGGTCGCATCCTGGGACAAAAATTGACCTAGTATGCCGTAAATGCTCTGCATAACAAGGGGCTTTCTATATAGTAGTATGTCATTCATGTCATCTAGGTCTGTATACCTTGTACTTGTAGAAATAAAAATATTATTAAGACCCCTAGCTGTCTTCAAGACACTAGCTGTCATCAAGACCCCTAGCTGTCTTCACGACACTTAACTATCATCAAGACCTCTGTCATCAAGACCCCTAGCTGCCATCAAGACCTCTAAATAACAAAAGGCACAATACCGTGACTGGAACAATACACAAATAACCCACACATAGGAGAGAGGAGTTTACCACGACGTTTCGGTCCCACTTGGACCATTTACAAAGTCACACTGTGCTGGTTATATGTGTATCAAGACCTCTAGCCGTCTTCAGGTGAGAACTTGATTAATGTCTCTATTAAATGCCTAATGGTTCATGCATGTTTCTGCGTGCGGCTGGAATCAACAAACTGATGGATCAGGGCAGCTATCAGGAGGCATGATGCATCACTGCCCCCACTCCAGGGGTGGTGGCCCTCCCATCACCCCCTCCCCCGGAATGGTATGGAGGTAAACAAGAGTGTGGTTATTGTGTGGTTCTGGCTGATGTTGATGGTAGTGCTTGTGGTGGTGATGGCGGTGTGGTTATTGTTGTTGGTGGTATTGGCGGTGTTGGTGGTGGTATTGGTGGTGTTGGTGGTGGTGGCGGTGGTGGTCGGGCCGACGTGTGTCGGGGTTCAGGGGAAAGTGACGACATTCGGGTCACTTACCTTCTGAGTTCATGGTCGCGCCTGCCTGCCTGCTTGCCCTGCCTGCCTGCCTGCCTGCCTGCCTGCCTGCCTGCCTGCCTGCCTGCCTGCCTGCCTGCCTTCCTGCCTGCTTGCCCTGCCTGCCTGCCTGCCTGCCTGCCTGCCTGCCTGCCTGCCTGCCTGCCTGCCTGCCTGCCTGCCTGCTTGCCTGCCTACCTACCTGCCTGCCTGCCTTCCCTGCCTGCCTGCCTGCCTTCCCTGCCTGCCTGCCTGTCTGCCTGCCTGCCTATCTACCAAGCTACCCTCTACTTACTACCTATTATCTACTTGCTTCCTGCGTCACTGGTAAGTCACTTGCATAGTAACGTACCCTGTGACGCACGCCACGACGCTCCTGGTCTTATATTCTACATCAGCGCTGTTTACATTTTTTAAAGAGGTTTAAATCCTATCTACTACACTAGGGTCATTAAGAGTGTATGTTTCTCGTTCACCACCAGTCAAAAATACATCAATACAATATGTGGTGCCGAATAGGTAAAACTGGTCAATTATCAAGAAATTTAAAATTAAGTCCTTTCTAAAATTTTATCTTATACATTTAAAGATATATATATTTTTTTAATTTATGTTAATGTAAAAAATAATAATTTTGTACCAAAAGAACCTTAGAAAACTTACCTAACCTTATTATAACAAGCGCAATTTAGCCTAATCCAATTAAATATATTTTAGATAAGTTTACAATAATTTAATAACAAACAAACACAATGAAATATATTTTTTTCGTTAGGTTCAGAATGATTTTTGCAAAATGACTGCATACACAAATTTTCACTTGCCTTATTCGGCAAGAAGAGCATTGTTATGTAAGCCAAAATTGCACGTTTTACCTATTTCGCACGACACACACACATACACGCACATATACAATATATATATATATATGTATAATATATATATATATATATATATATATATATATATATATATATATATAATAATATATATATATATATATATATATATATATATATATATATATATATATATATATATATATATATAATTTTCTCCTATTCCGTGTGCCTTAATTTTCCTCAATAGTCTCTGATGTGGGACTCTATCAAAAGCCTTACTGAAGTCCATATACACAATATCATATTCATTACCACGATCTACCTCCTCAAACACCTTAATGAAAAAAGTTATTAAATTTGTAAGGCAGGAACGCCCTTTTGTAAAACCGTGCTGAGATTCGTTGATTAATTTATGCTTTTCAAGATGGCTGCGAATTGCCTCGGCAATTATTGAGGCTTATTGGTCTATAGTTCCAAGCTAAGGACCTGTCACCTGCTTTGAAAATAGGTATCACATTTGCAATTTTCCACTTATCTGGCACCATGCCAGTTTGCAGTGATATGTTGAAAAGATTAGCCATAGGTTTGCTAAGCTCCTCTTTACATTCCTTTAGAACCCTTGCATACAGTTCATCAGGGCCTGGGGATTTGTTAGGTTTTAATTTATCTATTTGTCTAAGGATCATGTCACTTGTGACCCTAATCGTGCATAGTTTATTATCGTCCTGGTCAACATAATTTATTATTTCTGGAATATCGCTAGTATCTTCCTGTGTAAAAACTGAGAGGAAGTAAGTGTTAAAAATTCTACACATTTCCTTATCACTGACGGTAAGCTGACCTGAGTAACTTTTGAGTGGGCCTATCTTGTCCCTAATCTTACTTCTGTATACCTGAAAAAATCCTTTTGGGTTAGTCTTCGATTCTCTTGCAACTTTAACCTCATAGTCTCTTTTTGCTTTTCTTATTCCCTTTTTTATTTCTCTCTTTAACTGAATATATTGATTACTTAATTGCCCCCCTCCTCTTTTGATTCCCCTATATATGCCTCTTTTGACCAATGAGATGTTTTAATCTATTGTTCATCCATTTAGGATCATTTTTGTTTGATCTGATTTCCCTATTAGAGGAAACGTTTCGCCACAAGTGGCTTCTTCAGGGCTGGAGAAGCCCCAAGTGGCTTCTTCAGGGCTGGAGAAGCCACAAGTGGCTTCTTCAGGGCTGGAGAAGCCACAAGTGGCTTCTTCAGGGCTGGAGAAGCCACTCGTGGAGAAACATTTTCTCTAATAAATGTCTTCAACTCTACATAAGTGTCTGACTGCACATGTTGTCGGTATCACCATACCATTTTCATACACCACAGTGTGTACCTGGAGAGGGTTTCGGGGGTCAACGCTCCCGCGGCCCGGTCTGAGACCAGGCCTCGTGGTGGATCAGGGTCTGATCAACCAGGCTGTTACTGCTGGCCGCACGCAAACTGACGTACGAACCACAGCCCGGTTGGTCAGGTACTGACTTTAGGTGCCTGTCCAGTGCCTTCTTGAAGTCTTGGGCCCTGGACACTTATTGTGTTGTCTCTCAGTGTACTCGTGGCACCCTGCTTTTCATTAGGGGAATGTTGCATCCCTCTAGGATTTTCCAAGTATATATTATCATGTATCTCTCTCGCCTGCGTTTCAGCGAATACAAATCAAGGGACTTCAACCGTTCCCAGTAATTTAGGTTCCTTATCGTACTAACGTGTGCGGTGAAAGTTCTTTGTACACTCTCCAGGTCAGCAATTTCGCCAGCCTTGAGTACGGATACCCTTTACCCAGTGTTTGAATACTTTCAACCGGCATGATGCCCAGGATGTATCTTGCAGCAAGACTCAAGAATTTCGTCCAGGATGCCACCACAACAGTTGTCCGATAACACAAAGGTGCTTAGTTGTACAGCCCGTTCTCAGTGCCAAGCAGTATTGTACAGTTACAATGACAGTCAAATGGATGACTGTTAACGAGTCTTTACAGAACAAGAAGACACAATACCGTGACTGGAACAATACACAAATAACCTGCACGTAGGAGAGAGGAGCTTACGACGACGTTTCGGTCCGACTTGGACCATTTACAAAGTCACTTTGTAAATGGTCCAAGTCGGACTGAACGTCGTCGCAAGCTCTTCTGTCCTATGTGCGGGTTATCTGTGTAACGAGTCTTCATCTCGATGTAGATCGATGGGTCTCTGTACCAGCGGGCCGCCAGCAGCAACGGTCTGGTTGACCAGGCAGGCACCAGACAAGCCTGGCCGAGTGCCTGGCTCCGTAAGTAAAAAAAAAATAACCTCGAAACTTTGAATTAACTAATTATAATATAAATAGGCTGTTGCTGCTGGCGGCCCACTGATACACATATCCATCACAGCCTGGTTGATCTGGCACTTAGTGGAGATACTTGTCCAATTTCCTCTTGAATACCTCTACATTTGTGCCAGCAGTGTTTCTAATATCTTCTGATAAAATGTTAAATAGTCCGGAGCCACGGATGTTGATACAATGTTCTCTCACAGTGCCAACAGTGTCTGCTTTTCACTGGGGTTATTTTACACTTCCTCCCATATCTCTCACTCCAGTGTGTTGTTATGGTAGTGAGCAGGTTTGGGACAAAGCCCTCAAGTATTTTCCAGGTCTGTATTATCATGTATCTCCACTTCTCTCTAGCGAGTATATAATAAACACTTTTAGATGTGTCCAGTAATTAAAGTGCTTTATTGGTTCTACTTGGGCTGTAAATGATCAATCTATCTCTTCCAGCTTTGATATCTCTCCTGCTTTGAACGGGGCCGTCATCACAGAGCAATATTCTAAACGAGATAACAAAAACAATTGGCACTATCCCCATCCCCCTTGCTTTGAACGCTCTCATTATCCACCCCGTGATCTTCCTTGCCTTCACATGTTCCATTAGTTCTATTTGATGATTCTCTCGAGTGTTGTATACAGTGTTGTATACAGTGTTGTATACTGGAACTTATCACCATTGACCGTCATGTACTTCACTGCCCACTGGAAAAGCACTGCTTTTGTCTTCCTTAATATTTTGGTCTTCTACATAGGTGATTTTCATGCTAATTTTGTTGTCATCTGCAGATTCAAATTCAATTCAAATTCAAATGTTTATTTCTCTGTAAAAATTACAATGTGGGGTTTATATATTATAAAAATTAGTTACAATGTGTGGAATACATATTAGAAACTAATAATTACAAAGAAGGTCACTGGCAGGCCTAGGCATTTCGGGTAGACTAATACTAATTCTTACTTTATATTGACACAGGTTATGGAGCATACTGATATTAAAGTTAATCAACTGTAGTGATTAAATAGATTTACAATAGTGAGGTACTTCAAAACATTTAAGAATATTAGTTTGTAAATTTAGTAATGAGAATGGTTTTGTCTTGGCGTATTACACAGTTTCTATTAAAGCTCCAATATTGGAGTATCTCAGGCAAACTTATGACTAGCTTAAGATTTATTAGGCAATAGCTATATTCGAAATTTTATGTTTACAGTCATTTGGGTAAGTGTAAGTTGGGGGGAATCACATTATCGAGAGTAAGTCTATTTTCTTACAAAGCTGTGGCGAGTGTTTTTATCTACGTCTGTTATGGTGGAAGATTAGAGGCGTCAGAACAGTGCTTGTGGGTACTGAGATTTTTTCCCCTACCAATACTGGATTTTACTCTGTTTACTACTACTATTTATGTTCTGTCTGTCAGAATTGAAAATCTATCTGCCTACCTTTCCCGTTATGCCTATGGCCTTCATTGTGTCTGCAATCACTCCATGAACACATTTGTCATATACCTTAACAAAATCCGTGTATACCGCATCTTCGTCCGGTTGTAAAACCTCACTGGTTTGAGTTGTACATATTGTGCTGTTCCATGATGTTTTGAGGTAGTAGAGCTAGTGCTCTACTACCTCCCTTATGCAAAGAAGCAATGTCTACACTCTTTAAGGTCTCGGGTATTTCACCTAGATCTAGGATCTTTCTCCAAAGAATAATGAGTGCTTGTGCTAGTGGTACTTTGCACTGTTTTATAAATAACGTATTCCACCAGTCTGGTCTAGGGGCAGCAGGTGTCAGGAAACTTTAACCCAAGACCTTACAAGGCACTTTTCGGAAATGACCCGAGCGGTCACTCCAGTCAGCACATTCCACATGGTCCTTTTTTAAATTGGATATATCAGCACTGTGCTGCTGCCCAACTCTGCAATAGTAATAAAGTGGGAACACAACTTAGCTGTTTTCCTGTCGAATTGCATCACACATGAGGTTCAAACATCAGATAATGACATCAGTCAACTTAAGATGGGAGACGAAAGTCACCAGAAGATTGAAGGAACCTTGTGTGAGCAGTTATGGGACGTAGCGTTGTTATGGGAGTGGGTTTCGCCAGGATACGTGGTCTTGTCTCCTGGTATGCATGTGGTGGGTGTTGTGGGTGAGGTGTGTGTGTGTGGGAAGGGTGTTGTGGGTGAGGTGTGTGTGGGGGAGGGTGTTGTGGGTGAGGTGTATGTGGGGAAGGGTGTTGTGGGTGAGGTGCGTGGGGGGAGGGTGTTGTGGGTGGGGTGTGGTTGTGGGAAGGGTGTTGTGGGTGGGATGGGTCTTGAGGGTCATGGGAAGGATTTATACTGGTGGGGTTCTGGTTGGGGAGACTGGGGGAAGACACGACACCACCGTCCCCGCATACCACAGGACACACACCACATAAAACACACCGCATACCACATAAACCACATGACAAGTCCCTTTTTCCCTCACACACACTGATTTTGACCTTTTTGCGTTATCGTATTAAATTTACGTATATGTTATCTTTATATCAAGAATGTATCTCTTAAATCTTTTGTACCATATTATGTAATAAAATATATCTATTGGTAAAAAAGAATTAAAAGATGGGGTGGTAGGGAAAGTGGAATTTTCAAAAGGCTTCAGGAAGAAATCCAAATATTCTTCCTTGAAGCCTTTTTATCCACTTTTCCGAGGCTATGGGTCCCACAATTTGCACCTGAGGTGGACCTTATCATATATATGTTGTTATGTATAGTAATGTAGTACTTATGTGTAATTATGTGTACTTATACACACAAAAAAGACAGGAAGGGTGAGAAGAAAAAAGTAGCATAGGAATAAGAGAAATAAGGGAACATCTACTGTGGAAGAGATGGATCAAGAGACACAGAGTGTAGGAAATGCCCCAACACCTCCCGGAGAACTTTCTCCAGCATCTCCAGAAGTGAAATAAGAAAATAACATGCCCAGATAATAGTACAAGACAGAAGAATCAGACTGTTACTCAAATGTGCGTGGAGTCACTAACAAATGTGCGTGGAGTCACTAACAAATGTGCGTGGAGTCACTAACAAATGTGCGTGGAGTCACTAACAAATGTGCGTGGAGTCACTAACAAATGTGAAGTCATGAACGAAAGTGTAGGAGAGAAAACTCTGATATTGTAGGTGTTACGAAGACCAAACTCTCAGATCATCACAAGACTAAGACCTCCATCAGGAAACACTTGTCCTGTTTCCTGACAAACCTTACCTAACCTAACGTGTCAGTGGTGCAAGGTTTTGAGTACCTGGGTTAGGGAAATGGAGAAAGAACTGGAGTAATTGAACAACAGAAAATAGGATTACAAAAGGAAGAATTACGTTGGCAGGATAAATTTTCTGAAAGGAATTAAACGGGAAAAGTAATTGGAGAGGAAAGGTGCCTAAGAAGATATAGAGGTCATAGAATCAGTGCCAAGAGGGGAAAGAAAGATTCATACCAAGTATGAAAAACAACAATAGAAGAGAGAGAGAGAGAGAGAGAGAGAGAGAGAGAGAGAGAGAGAGAGAGAGAGAGAGAGAGAGAGAGAGAGAGAGAGAGAGAGAGAGCATAGTTCAAGCAGGAATGTAGAGAATTAGAAGTTTCAGTGCAGTTTGAGGCATTTTCTAACAACTGCAATTTTAAGCTATAATACATAAATTTTCACACTTATAATAAAAACTGTTCCTTCAATTCCATTTTCTGGAAAAAAAAAATTAAGCTAAATTTTATTATTGCATTTGAAACAGTAAACCTCAACAGAAATCAAGGAAAAGAGCTGGAAACCAGACACAAATATACTGGAATAAGATGAGAAGCTAAAAGACAGTTTGATAACACAGAAGCCAAACTTAAAGCAAAGATACTTAAATCAAACAATATATATATATATATATATATATATATATATATATATATATATATATATATATATATATATATATATATATATATATGATGGGGTCCACCTCTGGTGTCAATTGTGGGACCCATTGCCTCGGAGAAGTGGATAAAAAGACTTCAAGGAAGAATATTTAGATTTCTTTCTGAAGCCATTTGAATATTCCACTTCCCTACTACCCCATCTTTTTTTATACAAACTTTATTTCAAGACAAAATACAAAATACAATGGGGAGTAAAACAACATAGATAACAACTCAGAGCTACATGTCAAATACTTCGTCCAACTCCCCGGCAGTGGGCCGCGTGCCCAGAATACTGCAGGCATTTCCCTCTGGATCGCAACACTGAGTCTCTGAAACAGGAAGCTGGTCGCCCTGTGGTCCTTGGTTTCTATGATGAGTTTTCCACCCAGCTCCTTGAGAAACTTTAGAGCACACTTGCCCCATGCTCCATGGGTCTCCGACCCTATTGGGATGAAGTTATAGCAAGAGAGAAGGTCTTCATATTTGCGGGTCTTCTGGGTCTCCCTGTGGCTGGCAGCTCCACCCCCTTCGGCTAAGGAGTGTGGCAGGTAGGTGTCTGCCAATGTGGCAGCACAGGTGTAGTCCCAAGCAATCTGCTTACCATCCTTCCAGGGTAGCATGGTGGCTCCATCAGGACGCTTTTGACTTCCATCAGACCTCTGCACTTGGGGTTCCCGTTGAGCTGGGCAACGGGCTGTGGCGAGGCTTCTCTTTATGATGTCATTGACCTCCTCATGTCTAGCATATATATATATATATATATATATATATATATATATATATATATATATATATATATATATATATGGGAAGTGGAACACCATGGGGAAGTGGAACAGAATTCTTCCTCCGTAAGCCATGCGTGTCGTAAGAGGCGACTAAAATGCCGGGAGCAAGGGGCTAGTAACCCCTTCTGTATATATTACTAAATGTAAAAGGGAAAACTTTCGTTTTTCATTTTGGGCCACCCCGCTTCGTTGGGAAACGGCCGACATGTTGAAAGAAGAAAGATATATATATATATATATATATATATATATATATATATATATATATATATATATATATATATATATATATATATATATATATATATATATATATATATATATATATAGCAAAAGATCACAGTAAACAGGTGATATCAAAATATGCAAAACAACCACTATGAAAAATAGAAGAATTCCAAGCGCTTTCGTGACTACTCACATTATCAAGGAACTATAAAAGGAAACGTGAGAAGAAGGCTTATAAAGAGGCAGAATACACCTCACAGTCACATCACACTAACAAAGACAACACCTCACAGTAGCGTAACATCGCACGACTCTGTGAAGAGGAACATAAGAAAGGACCTGAAACTCTTCCCAAGAATTAAGATTAGTCAAATTTATCATTAAATTCTTCCCAAATTTTATTAATTATAAATGAATCCAATTTATATAAACCAAAAGAAATATTCATATTATTTTCAAAACTGCTTTTAATGAAACATGATTCTATTATATTCCTCTCAACCATGGACTTGCTTGATACAACCTTCTCAGCATTTTGAAAATCAATTGGATGGTTAAAGTCTCTCACATGAATAAATAGAGCATTAGAATATTGTCCAGTTCTAATGCTATATTTATGTTGTTTTAATCTTAGTTCAAGACTTTTACCAGTTTGACCATAATAAACTTTATCGCATATTTTACAGGGAATCTTATAGACACATCCGTCAGCATTTTGGGGGGAATTTTTTATCAAAAGTCTTTTTTCTGTATCAAGATTTTTAAATACAACTTCTGCCGAATATGCAGAACTTGAGATTTTGGCTTAAATAGCAACGCTCTTCTTGCCATATAAGACAAGCGATAATTTGTGTATGCAATGATTTCGCAAAAACGAAAAAAATATATTTCATTGTGTTTGTTTATTATTAAATTATTGTAAACGTATCAAAAATATATTTAGTTGGATTAGGCTAAATTAAAGTGCGCTTTTTATAATAAGGTTAGGTAAGTTTTCTAAGGTTCTTTTGGTGCAAAATTATAAATTTTTACATTTACATAAATGAAAAAAAATATATATTTAAAAGTATAAGAGAAAATTTTAGAAAGGACTTAATTTTAGATGAGTTCTTGCTAATTGACCAGTTTTACCTATTAGGCACGACATATATATGAAACAAAGATTGTGAATGACCAAATGATAACTCTGAAGAAGGAGGAAGGTATGTTAACGGAGAATTATGGAGAAATGAACAAAGAGCTAAGCAAAAGATTCATAGAAGTGTTAGAAGACAGCGGAGGGCCACCGGAAGGCACTGTAGTCAGGTCACCAGCTGCTACACACCATGAGCACAACAAAGGAAGAAGTAATGACAATACTACATGAGGTGGTTGTAACATAATCTATGGGACAAGACAACATATCACCTTGGGTGCTGAGCCAAGGAGTACAACCACTGTTTGACCCAAAAGCAAAATTGTACAACCAGTTTCTCTAATCAGTAGAACTACTGGAAAATGAGAAAAAACTATATGGTCCCTATATATGAGAAGTGGAGGATAAACATGAGGCACTGAATCACAAGCAGTGTCTTAAGATGCTTGCGTACTATCAAAGACAGATTCCGGGGTGAAAAATCCTGCTTTACGAATTCTTGGCATTCTATGTCAGACTCACAGAGATAGAACAAGAAAAACAGGGCTGGGCAGACTGCATCTTCGTGGACTGCAAGAAAGGATTAGATAAATACCACACTTGATATTAGTCCACACATTAGAGGAACAGGCAGGGTTAAAAGACAAAGTGATCCAGTGGGTCGTCAAATATCTGGATGACAGAGAGCACAGAGTAACAGTAAGAGAGTAAGTATGGGGTTCCACAAGGATCAGTATTACGACCTACTAGAGAGGATTGACTTCTATGTGTTATTGGTTGCGAATGGTGTAAAACTAATGAGAATAATAAGAAAAAGAGAGGACAGTGGTAAATTCCTGAATGAAATCAGTAGATTCAGATGTGATCAAATAAGTGGCTTCTCGAGTTCAATCCGAATAAACGCAAGGTCATGCAAATTATACAGGACGAAGATAGACTGGACACAGAGTACAGCGTGGACGGAGAGAAGCCGTAAATATGAAAGTGAAAAGAACCTGGAGTAAATATAACACCAAGTATATCGCCTGAAATACACATAAACAATATAACATCAGCGTCATACTCAAGATTAACAAACTTCAGAGCAGCATTCAGGAACCTGAATAAAAAAAACATCCTTCAGAGTCTTATATATATGAAGTATATTAATCCAAACATGAATACGCTGCCCCAGCATAGAGTCCACATCTGGTCAAGCACGTAAAGCCTAAAAAGGTCTAAAGGTTCGCAACTAGGTTCAGTCTAGTACCAAAAAATGAGAGGAAGGTAATATGAGTAGAGGTTGAAGGAGAGAAGGACAATGGGAGACGTGATTACGACATTCAAAATATTAAGAGGAATAAACAAGGCAGATTGATACAGATTGTTTCAGTTAAGTGAACCAAGATCAAGGGGACACAGGTGGAAGCTATAGACACAACTGAGCAGAAGAAATATAAGGAAAACTTTCTTTATTCTCAGGGTAATTGAAAAGTGGAATGACCTGGAAGAGGCAGTTGCAGAGGAAAATTCTTAATACACAGTTTCAAACAATAGAGGTTGATAGTAGTAGAGGAGAGAACATTTGCTCATGAATTGTGGGAGAGGACGATCAGGTACCAGAGCGGTGTCAGTATGAATAACAATAATTTTAATGGTGGTGTTCTGAATGTTGAGTCTAATATCAGAAGCACGGCAGTAGTGGTGCCAAGTTCAGCAAGGCTAACCTCAACACATATTTCGATATATGTTAAAATCAGGTAATGGTGGTGAACTGACATGAAGGTCTCTAGTCGACACTGCTACACATCCAGTGGTGCAGTGGGTCGGGAGAGGACATCACCAAGGCTCTTGGTTAAACATCTTGACTACGACTTTGTAAAAGCAACAATCCTGAAATCTTATGCGTCAGTACCTCAAAATACCAACAAAAGAAGAGCAGTGAATCGTATCATGACTTTGCACAAGGCAAAAAAATAAAAGCATAAAAGCGTTTTAACAGTTGTGCTACAGAGGCTGGCTATGATTCTGACAGTTGGTGCAGTTGATCCTGCTTGAGGACCTCCTCTCCAACAAGACTGATGATATCCAGCAATATCTGGAACATCAGCTGAGGAGGGACGTGAGTAGGATGGTTGGTAGCAGGTGTACCGTGAGTAGGATGGTTGGTAGCAGGTGTAATGTGAGTAAGATGGTTGGTAGCAGGTGTAACTGGTAATGGTTTGCAGGTGTAATGTAGGGATGGTTGGTAGCAGGTGTAACGTGAGTAGGATGGTTGGTAGCAGGTGTAACGTGAGTAGGATGGTTGGTAGCAGGTGTAATGTGAGTAAGATGGTTGGTAGCAGGTGTAACGTGAGTAGGATGGTTGGTAGCAGGTGTAACGTGAGTAGGATGGTTGGTAGCAGGTGTAACGTGAGTAGGATGGTTGGTAGGTGTAACGTGAGTAGGATGGTTGGTAGCAGGTGTAACGTGAGTAGGATGGTTGGTAGCAGGTGTAACGTGAGTAGGATGGTTGGTAGCAGGTGTAACGTGAGTAAGATGGTTGGTAGCAGGTGTAACGTGAGTAGGATGGTTGGTAGCAGGTGTAATGTGAGTAGGATGGTTGGTAGCAGGTGTAACGTGAGTAGGATGGTTGGTAGCAGGTGTAATGTGAGTAAGATGGTTGGTAGCAGGTGTAATGTGAGTAAGATGGTTGGTAGCAGGTGTAACGTGAGTAGGATGGTTGGTAGCAGGTGTAACGTGAGTAGGATGGTTGGTAGCAGGTGTAATGTGAGTAGGATGGTTGGTAGCAGGTGTAATGTGAGTAAGATGGTTGGTAGCAGGTGAAACGTGAGTAGGATGGTTGGTAGCAGGTGTAATGTGAGTAGGATGGTTGGTAGCAGGTGTAATGTGAGTAAGATGGTTGGTAGCAGGTGTAATGTGAGTAAGATGGTTGGTAGCAGGTGTAATGTGAGTAGGATGGTTGGTAGCAGGTGTAACGTGAGTAGGATGGTTGGTAGCAGGTGTAATGTGAGTAAGATGGTTGGTAGCAGGTGTAACGTGAGTAGGATGGTTGGTAGCAGGTGTAATGTGAGTAGGATGGTTGGTAGCAGGTGTAATGTGAGTAAGATGGTTGGTAGCAGGTGTAATGTGAGTAGGATGGTTGGTAGCAGGTGTAATGTGAGTAGGATGGTTGGTAGCAGGTGTAATGTAAGTAAGATGGTTGGTAGCAGGTGTAACGTGAGTAGGATAGTTGGTAGCAGGTGTCTGACACAGCAACATCATGGGTTCTTGATACAAGGAATTCTTCAACATTTGTCCAACCTTTGGACGAAGACCTACTTACACTAGTGGACAGTTCCACTGATCCCGCCTCCTCCTGCTTCCACTCACCTGACTACATTACATAAGCCACTTCTCAGGCCTATGCTGTACTTCCTACAAGATTGATGGACTGAACACATCGATTCCAGGCCGAGGGACTGATTACCTCAAACTCCTCCTCTCCTTACTACTTTCTGCTTTGTATTGGACTGATGAAGCCACTGTGTGGCGAAAGCTTTCCTCATTAAAGATACCCAAGTGTTGCATATGTGTCTAATTTATCAGCATATACTGGGGTTGAGGTGTGTGGAGGTGGAGTGCAGGGCTAACACTAGGCTACACACGTTGTATGTGTATGAAGATCTCTGATGAATTCGGGTTCATGACTAGCATTTATTGATGGGAAATGACGTGTTAACGTTTGGTACAGTACGTGAAGAACGTCTTGTGGGTTTTTGATACACACGCACGCGCGCGCGTACACGCACTTTCGGGAACGGGCTGTAGACTCAGTACCGAAGCTTTTTGCAGTGCCAGCTGTGACTCATATACGCGTACTGCACAGGCACTGTAAAGCGATATTTAAGAACCGACACATTACAGTGAACTAGTGTTAGGTCACCTTTTCTTCTGGATGCGGGAGGGGCCGCCTCTCCCTCATTCAGAGATTTTCTCTTTCAAATTCCATCCTCCGTGTTATCTCCGCTGGTATGTTTGAGTGCTCCCGAGTCTTCTCTTAACACATTACAAGAACAACAGCGGCATAACACTTGCGTCTGATCGTACACATTCAACCTCGGAAGACGACACTTAGAATAACACTTTATAAACAACCCTTCTGGTATACTAATGTGGAAGCTGTGGAGAAGCACTTGACGTGGACAATTAAACACTGTGCTTCTGTTAAGTACGAGATGTAGAGTAATGGAGGCGGAATACGCCAGCCTCACGGGTTGGCTTTAAATAAGAAATTTTTGGTAGAAATTGGATATATGGGTCAGCGGGCCACCAGCAGCAACAGCCTGGTTGACCAGGCAAGTACCAGACGAACCTGGCCCAAGGTCGGTCTCCGGGAGCAAAAAAAAAATAAAATCTCGGAACTCATCAATAAACCTGCCTTGTTCTTAACTATAAATGCATTTGGTTAACGTTTCCCTAGACGTGTCTTCGAGTGTATTGGCCTCTTGCCATGTAATTATGAAGGTCTACGTCTACATCTAGGTGTACGTCTACGCCTAGTGTATGTCTATGTACGTCTGTAGCTTTGTGTGCGTCTACTCGTTATTTTGAACCAATACCACTGTAACACATTAGTGCGTTCACTTTTACACGCTCTGGTGATCCTTTTTTGCACAAGTAGCTGTGCAGGTACAGTAGCTGTGCAGGTACAGTAGCTGTGCAGGTACAGTAGCTGTGCAGGTACAGTAGCTGTGCAGGTACAGTAGTTGTGCAGGTACAGTAGCTGTGCAGGTACAGGTAGGTTCACCAGGACGGGATCATGCTTCATATCTGAGATATTTCATGATGTTCTTTTCTAGCCGCGAATAACCAGTACCATCCTGAATAACCGTGTAAAATCCTGAATAACCAGTACCATCCTGAATAACCATGTACCATCCTGAATCATAACGTGCACTTGAAAGATTTCACCAAAGGCTCAAAGCATGTTACAAGCGTATATGTTATGATAACTTTATATAGACAGTCTCTCAAGAAGCCATAACAACATACTGGAATGAGAGATATAGGAGAATGTGTAAAATAAATTAAGTGAAAATATTGGCACCCTGGGCACAATAAGAGAACATTGTATCAACATCCGTGGTCCCAGATTGTTAACACTCTACCACAAGATATCAGAAAAAATGTCTGAATAAGTGTAGAAGTTTTCAAGTGGAAATTGGACATTTACTTTCGCCAAGATCAATCAGGCTGTGATGGATGCATGGACCAGTAGGCCGCCAGCAATAACAGTCTGGTTGATCAGGCAAGTACCAGTTAAGCCTGACCCAAGGCCAGGCTTTCAGAGTAGAACAACTCTGGTTGTTACGGTAGGCTTGGCAAGGCTGTATAGAGTGTTATGGTAGGCTGGGTAAGCCTGCATAGAGTGTTATGGTAGACCGGGAAAGCCTGCATAGATTATGGTAGGCTGGATAGGCCTGCATAGTGTTGTGGTAGGCTGGGTAAGCCTGCATAGAGTGTTATGGTAGGCTGGGTAAGCGTAGTCATATTATCCTCCCACGGGTGACATTCCTGCAGGCTGACACGCCATCATTCTCAGTGACTGCTGTTTGTTGCTTACCACACCTTTGTTCTACGTTTGACTTCTCCCGTTATGCTGACTGGCCTATCAAGTTTGTGGATCAGCTTTTTTGTATGGTAGAAACATTGACGGTGCTCTGGGAATCAATTAGGAAAATTTTAACAAATTCATCTCTTTGTTTCCTCTTTTATTATTGATATGGTTGTTGGTTTATGAGGGGGATATCGCCTGACGGGGATCTTCCCCACGGTATTACCGTATTTCTGGCTTATTAGACGCATTTTTTCCATAAAATGTCTCCAAAAATCAGCCTGCGTCCTATAAACTGAAGGTCAGTGACAGGAACTATAAGTTTTGGGTGTGGGGTGGGCACTAGCTCTCCCAGTTACGTCCGATGCCGAGCCATTGAAACTAAAACAAGTCTTATAAGTCGCGTCTTATAAGCCGCGAAATACGGTACCTGTTCAGTGGTACTGGCCTTATGGCTGGAGCAAGACAAGACATATGTCTAACGACACATGAAGGTTGAGCAACAGAATCAGGCAGGCCAGGGCGGTAGAGTCACCAGGCTTACCTCTGCTACACCCTGAGATCTTTATCTCTTATTGTAACTCATCCTTGCAAATTCTGTGTGATTTTTCATGTACAATTTTCAGCAAATTTCTAGATTTACGTTATTTAGGTTAGGTTTAGTTAGGTTAGATTGTCCTCAAACAGTAAAAGTTAACTGGTTATGGTCATGGACCGGGCCGCTGGGGCGCTGACCCCCCGGAACACCCCTGTAAGGACACTGCATGAACACTCTCCAGGAACACCCTCCACTCTCCAGGAACACTGTCCAGGAACACTCCAGGAACACCCTCCAGGAAGACTCTCCAGGAACACTTTCCAGGAACACTCTCCAGGAACACCCTCCAGGAACACTCTCCAGGAACACTCTCCAGGAACACTCTCCAGGAACACTCTCCAGGAAGACTCTCCAGGAACACCCTCCAGGAAAACTCTCCAGAAACACACTCCAGGAAGACTCCAGGAACACCCTCCAGGAAGACTCTCCAGGAACAGCCTCCAGGAAGACTCTCCAGGAACACCCTCCAGGAAGACTCCAGGAACACCCTCCAGGAAGACTCTCCAGGAACAACACCCTCCAGGAAGACTCTCCAGGAACACTCTCCATGAACACCCTCCAGGAACACCCTCCAGGGTAATATACCTGAGCAACAGTATATGAGATATAAGATATAGGCTATTAAAGTTGTGGTCTGCGAACAGAAGACAGTGACCCAGCCAGCCAGCGCAGTGAAGACTCAAATACAAATAATCGCTGTTTAAGATTCGTTAAACAGTCACCTATTTGGCCGTTTTAGCAACAGCAAAATACATCTGTTATTAGGACGGGCTGTTTACTACTGTTTCCATCAGATTAGCGAAGCAGAGGTTAGTCTGTGAAACCATGTCGTTCCTCTGAGGGTTTCTACAAGTGTTGTTATCTTTAACTTCTCGTTGCACTAAATGTTTGGCAGTGTTCCTGGACCCAAATTAACTGCTACCTCTTTTTCAGCATCTCCATTATTGGGATCACATTTCCGCTTGTTTACGTTTATTTATGGTATATTTGTGGTAGTGGTTTGCTGAGGGCGGCGGAAAATACTAACAGTGATATGTTGTATAGACTCTGCATTTGTACTGTGTCCAGGTCTCTAAACGTTTTGTCTACTTCCACTGACGTTGTTGTTGTTAATGTTGTAGAAACCATCCAGGGAGGTACTACCCTTCTCTCGTATACCTGTGAAGTACACAGGTGCTTACCAGGTAACCACCCAGGGAGGTACTATCCTTCTCTCGTATACCTGTGAAGTACACAGGTGCTTAGCAGGTAACCATCCAGGGAGGTACTACAATCCTGACTTAGGCTGCAAAATATACAGGTAGTAGGTTAGTAGATAACCGTCCAAGAAGGTATTACCTTCTCTTAGGCTGTGAAGCGCACAGGTAGTAGGTTATTAGATAACTATCCATGGAGGTACTACACTCCTCTCTTAGTCTGAAAACTATACAGGTAGTAGGTTAGTAGATAACAACCATCCAGGGAGGTACTACCCTCCTCTGGAAACTATGCAGGTAGTAGGATAGTAGATAACAACCATCCAGCTACGTACTAACCTCTTCATATAAGTGTGAAATACACGGTGGTGGATTAGTAGACAGTAACCATCCTGGGAGGCACTACCCTCATCTCGTGTAAGTTTAAAACACACTCACATAAGAACATAAGAACATAAGAAAGAAGGAACACTGCAGCAGGTCTACTGGCCATGCGAGGCAGGTCCAAGTCTCCCACCGGCTTAAGCCAATGCCCCGACCCAGCCAGGTCAGGTTACATTCACTCAAGGAAGGAGCACGGCATCTGACCTAGTAGCACAAGCTAGTCAAGACCAACTCACACCCACCCGCACAGGTGTTATGTTAGTAGAGAGCGAGGATCTAGGGATGTTACTACCGTTTTCTTTCTTCAGATTGAAACAGAAGTTTGTTAAATGTTTGACGCTGGCAGCACTGCTGCTCTTTTCTCTTGCCTCGTGAACATGAAAGATGGCAGATAAATCTTACAAACCTTCACTTACACTCAGCATACACTTGACTTTCCAGTAGGTGTGGCCAAGTTCTTCGATTAGAAGAGCCACATGTAATACTTTTCATACGTTTTTGAATGCTCAAGAGCCACGGTAAATATTACTTTAAAATTGTATTTTTAAATAATAAAAAATACAACTGTATAGTAGTCCTACTCACCAAAGCAGAATATGTTTAATCTCTGGTCGTTGAAGACTTTGAGTCTTCATTTTTTGCAGTTAGTTGTTTAAAATGTGACTGCTAGGATGTTAAGGCTCTTCTAAGAAGATCAGTGAGGTGACTGTTAAAATCAGGTTAATTAATTTCATTACAGAGAAGATTTAAAGCAGTAAGTTGTTCTGAAAACAGAGAGTAGTGGGAAGCCAGTTCTTTGAAGACTGGGACACTTGGCTTCTGGGATTTGTTTCCAAAAGTCAGTTAGAGATGAACTTTTATGTACCAACTTCAAACCCACATCTTCCTGCAGCTCAATAATCTGTTTCTGTTGAAGCAACATCCCAGGTAAAAGGTGCAACAACAGGACATCCAGCGTTGATGACATCAATAACTAACAGTGCAACAACAGGACATCCAGCGTTGATGACATCAATAACTAAAAGTGCAACAACAGGACATCCAGCGATGATGACATCAATAACTAAAGGTGCAGCAACAGGACATCCAGCGTTGATGACATCAATAACTAAAAGTGCAACAACAGGACATCCAGCGTTGATGACATCAATAACTAAAAGTGCAGCAACAGGACATCCATCGTTGATGACATCAATAACTAAAGGTGCAGCAACAGGACATCCAGCGTTGATGACATCAATAACTAAAAGTGCAACAACAGGACATCCAGCGTTGATGACATCAATAACTACAAGTGCAGCAACAGGACATCCATCGTTGATGACATCAATAACTAAAGGTGCAACAACAGGACATCCATCGTTGATGACATCAATAACTAAAGGTGCAACAACAGGACATCCAGCGTTGATGACATCAATAACTAAAAGTGCAACAACAGGACATCCAGCGTTGATGACATCAATAACTAAAAGTGCAGCAACAGGACATCCATCGTTGATGACATCAATAACTAAAGGTGCAACAACAGGACATCCATCGTTGATGACATCAATAACTAAAGGTGCAGCAACAGGACATCCATCGTTGATGACATCAATAACTAAAAGTGCAACAACAGGACATCCAGCGTTGATGACATCAATAACTAAAAGTGCAGCAACAGGACATCCATCGTTGATGACATCAATAACTAAAGGTGCAACAACAGGACATCCATCGTTGATGACATCAATAACTAAAGGTGCAGCAACAGGACATCCATCGTTGATGACATCAATCACTAAAAGTGCAACAACAGGACATCCATCGTTGATGACATCAATAACTAAAAGTGCAACAACAGGACATTCATCGTTGATGACATCAATAACTAAAGGTGCAGCAACAGGACATCCATCGTTGATGACATCAATAACTAAAAGTGCAACAACAGGACATCCATCGTTGATGACATCAGTAACTAAAAGTGCAACAACAGGACATCCATCGTTGATGACATCAGTAACTAAAGGATTCACAAGAATACACATACAACCCACACATATGTAAGCTCCTCTCCTTTTATATATGTGCGGGTTGTGTGTGTATTGTTCCAGTCACGGTATTGTGCCTTTTTTGTTATTTATGATTCACAAGAAATTCAAAACAAAGTCAGTAACGGCCCCCTCAATCGAGTTGGGTAATACGACTACTTCTGCCCAAGAGACTTACCCCATTCCTTGCATACATATCACATTTGCCATAGAAACTGTCCCAGTTGTCAGTGAATGGAATTGCAAGTCCCTTTCAGTGCCTGTTTAGCCAGCAATTTACACCAATTGCCCTAGACATCCATTCATTGCCCACTTCCCTTTTAGGCAATATTCTACATATGATTGGGACACCTTCCTTAGACATAATTAAATCTATAACTGTCCTGTACTTATCTAGCAGCTCCTGTCTCCTACCCTTCCCGATATCATTTCCACCAGCACCGAGGCATTTAACCGGCTTGTTCCCATTACCTGACATGATTTTATCCAACCTGTTGACTGTGTCACCAACACCAGCTCCTGGGAAGCACACCTTCTGTCTCATCTTCCAATTTCTGTTACAGAAAGCACGGTCCATATATCTTACCTGCGAGTTACCGACCACAAGAATATTTTTACCTTTATTAGCAGGGGAGTTAGTGGTAACTTTAACCTCACTAACCACAGAAGGACACTCGTCCTGGAGAACAGAGAAGCGATTACTTACCTTCAAATCTTCTCTGTTTAACCTTCCTTATTTTGATATTTTTCCCTTTATTGGGAACCACTTCCCACTTGTTACCGTTGCCAAACTGCTCCACACTGCGAGTAACCTGTTTCCCTTCACTAACCTAACTACTTCACATTCAATGGTGTACTTATCCAGGCTAATTTTCAGTCTCTTATTTTCCTGCTTGAAAAATAAAATCTCCTTCTTCGACACTTTGACCTCAGAGTCTAAAACACGACAGAAACCAAGGTGCTCTGTAACACTCCACTCCCCCGAAACACCTCACAACAGCTATGACAACTCGTTCAAATAGATTGTTAGCGTGTGTGTGTGTGTGTACTCACCTATTTGTGGTTGCAGGGGTCGAGTCATAGCTCCTGGCCCCGCCTCTTCACTGATTGCTACTAGGTCCTCTCTCTCCCTGCTCCATGAGCTTTATCAAACCTCGTCTTAAAACTATGTATGGTTCCTGCCTCCACTACGTCACTTTCTAGGCTATTCCACTTCCTGACAACTCTATGACTGAAGAAATACTTCCTAACATCCCTTTGACTCATAGGAGTCTTCAACTTCCAACTGTGACCCCTTGTTTCTGTGTCCCCTCTCTGGAGCATCTTGTTTCTGTCCACCTTATCTATTCCTCGCAGTATTTTATATGTCGTTATCATGTCTCCCCTAACCCTCCTGTCCTCTAGTGTCGTCAGGCCGATTTCCCTTAACCTTTCTTCGTAGGACAATCCTCTTAGCTCTGGGACTAGTCTTGTTGCAAACCTCTGCACTTTCTCTAATTTCTTGACGTGCTTGACCAGGTGTGGTTCCAAACTGGTGCTGCATACTCCAATATGGGCCTGATATATGGTGTACAGAGTCTTGAACGATTCCTTAGTGAGGTATTGGAACGCTATTCTTAGGTTTGCCAGCCGCCCGTATGCTGCAGCAGTTATCTGATTGATGTGTGCCTCAGGGGATGTGCTCGGTATTATACTCACCCCAAGATCTTTTCCTTGAGTGAGGTTTGCAGTCTTTGGCCACCTAGATTATACTCTGTCTGCGGTCTTCTTTGCCTTCCGATCTTCATGACTTTACATTTGGCAGGGTTAAATTCAAGGAGCCATTTATTGGACCAGGCTTGTAGCCTGTCTAGGTCTCTTTGTAGTCCTACCTGATCCTCAACTGATTTATTCTTCTCATTAACTTCACATCATCTGCAAACAGGGACACTTGAGTCTATCCCTTCCGTTATGTCATTCACATATACCAAAAACAGTACGGTCCTAGGACTGACCCTTGTGGAACCCCACT
>WNWK01018072.1:0-40890 GCA_009830355.1 Cherax destructor
CCCTGAGTAGCCATTCCTAAGGACTCTAAATCTGGGAGAGGAGCACTAGTTTCCGACATCCCAAGCGCAGCGCTGTACACAGGGAGGGCCACAGCTCCAAGTACGTCCTGACATTTGCCCTGCCTGACTAGAAGAAGGGAATGATAATCTGCCCTTCTCAGGCTCCTGACCTCCTGCTTCGATCGAGTTTTCCAAATCATATATTAAAGACCTGTTGTCCAATTGGGAAATTAGACTTTCTGAGTCTGAAACATCCAGGGCCTCTGCTTGCACCGGAAACTGAATGTTTTTTATTATTGACCAGACAGTCTCAGCTGTGTACCGATTATTGTAGGGTACCCCTAGGTGCCTTGCTATTCGCCAGCAAGTTTGTAGCCTTAATGTTTCTAACTTGGACAAAGTTAGAGTCTCTATTAACTGCTCTATCTGTACGTCCATATTGATCGCTCTCAGGTGATGGGATAGAAACTACCTCCACCTCCTTGGATCAAGAGCCTCCCGGACAGGCCCCCATTTATTACAAGTCAGGCCTGTTGATTGCTCTGGTTTTAGTGCTTCTCGTAATAATCAGGAATGGATATAACGCACACAATAATTTACCAGGATTTTTATTTGGCAAATACTAAGTGTAACAGTACTTAGTAAAATAAATCGATATTTAACCCTTTCAGGGTCCAAGGGGGGTCTCCGAAACTCGTTCTCAGGGTCCATGAATTTCAAAAAAAAAAAAAATCTTTTTTCTTATGAAATGATAGTTTTTTTTCTAAATCTAATAGGCTAAAAAATACATTTTTGCGATCAATACTCACCGAGATATAGAGAATTGAGTTAACGAAAATGAAACTGGTGTCGGCAACATCGCCAAATGCCGGTCACCCGGTAATATTTTTTTTTCTTTCTTGGAGTTGTTTTCTGATCGAACTTTTTTTTTTTTTTTCAAATAACTTTTATGGCCTGTGAGACCAATATAAGTGCTGTTTTTCAAATATTCACTCACTATTTATTACACAATATTCACATGAAGTTTCTTATCACTAATTTGTTTACACAATGTACAGTGGACCCCCGAGTTTCGTAAACCCCGGAAATCGTACATTTATGTAAGTATAATATTGTAAGTGCTTGTGGAAAAGTATTTTTGGGGGTCTGAAATAGACTAACCTACGTGACATTTTTCCTTAAGGGAGTAAATTCGTTCGGTAATGGCACTTGAGCAGACTTCAGGAGTGAAGTTTTTACGAAACTCGGGGGTCCACTGTATTTACAAATTTTTACAATAACAAATACAGTAGTACCTCGAGTTACGATATTTTTTCGTTCGAGAATGCTGTTCAAGTGCCATTACCAAACGAATTTATCCCCATAAGGAATGATGTAAAATAGACTAGTCCTTTTAGACCCCCAAAAACACACTTACAAAAGCATTTAAAAAAATAAACTTACATAAAAGGGTGAGTTTGGGGACCATCGTTAACTGAGGTACCACTATTTATATTGTTCAATCATATATATACATACATAGAGTCACTGGACATGTTTCTAGAAGTTCTGCAGCCTGTGGAAGTCTCTGAAACATGGTTCAATGCACAGTGGTGTTTCACATTCCACACACATAAAACGAGTGTCTTTGCGTTGTTGTGAACATTTTTTTGTATGTGCACATACAAAACACCTCTTCTGAGCCTTTTTCTTGCAAGAAGTAGCAAGCAGTTTTGTTAGGAAGTGTTCACCACCAGGCCTCAGACGAGAGGGTAGGTGTTGATGACTTGGTATTGGGCAGGTTTCTATTGCAGGTGTTGCTCCTTGGTACTTGAATATTATTTGTCTGATGACAGATAAACAAAATTCGCCATATGGTGGTTTGTTTGTGGTCTTCAACTTATAAATATTATAAGCATTGAGCATGGTAATGTCCAGAATTTGAAAAAAGAGTTTTATGTACCACTTGTAACTCTTGCAAACACAATCAGCAAACCCAATTTGCATGTCACATTTGTCCACTAATCGCATATTGAGGGTGTAATCCATCACAGCTGCAGGTTTTAGAATGGGTTCATCGGTCTCTCTACTCACCCTGCCAGTGTCTGTCATTTCGTTAGGGTGAATAGATGACAACAGTGTGACATCTCGTTTGTCATGCCACCGAAATGCCATGATGTCATTGGCAGCAAACGCCTGCACCTGACCTCTACGAGTGCCTGCATTGAATTTAGGCATATGCTTATGATTTCCACGCACTGTTCAGCACACATCTGTCAAGTTCACTCGCAAAAAATCACTGAGGGAGGGGCTTGTGTACCAGTTATCAGTATATAATATATATGCCCCTTACCAAGATATGGTTCCATCACTGTTCTAACCACATCACCAGAGATACCCAATAACCTCCTGGTATCTTGCAATGTATAACTTCCAGTGTACACAATAATATCCAATACAATACCACTGTAGTAATCACAAAGCACAAATAACTTTATACCAAAGCGTTTCCTCTTGCTTGGTATATACTGCTTGAACGACAGTCTACCTTTGAACAGAATCAGTGACTCGTCAATAACAAGCTTCCTAAGGGATAAAAATGCATATTGAATTTCTCTTTCAGATACAGAAACACATTTCTAATCTTATATAACCTGTCGTTTCTGTCAGGCCTGGTTTTGTCTGAGAAGTGGAGCATCCTTAGCAGTAGCACAAATCGATTCACTGATATTGTATCACTGAAACCTGGTGTTGCAATCAGGCGGTCTGTTGACCAGTATGATTTGACACTGCTTATACACATGTGGCATAAGCATTATTGTGGCAAAGAAAAGATACATCTCAGCCACAGTTGTCTCTTTCCACCTGTTGAGGCGTGATGTTGGTGAAAGTATTGTGTTTGCCATGGTGTACTCTAAGTATCTGTTGCTTTCCCTGACAATAATATCTATCAGGGGTTCATCAAAGAATAATTCAAAGCATTCCAGTTCAGTGGCATTGTTCCCAAGTGGACAAGATGGGCGTATTCCACATTGACTTTCATCAAACTGATGGGGACTGGGAATAAAATTGTCAGCTTCTTGTCAATCCCAGGTGCGGTCTGCTGGTGGGTACTGGATATTTACAGGTGGTTGTGGGGGTTGTGGAAGTGGAGGTTGTGGTTGTGGGGGTTGGTGGGTGGGTGAGGGTTGGCTTTGTTGTAGCTGAGCTGACTCAGCGGCGTCGGTGCCAGCATGGTCCACTGCTGGTGCCTCGCGCCTGGCACCACTACCACTACACTATCATTGTCATTTTCACTATCACTTCCTGTTGTACGCCCACGGGATGTACACCGAGATGTACTCCTTCCCCTTGGAACAGCATATGGCACGCTACCAGAGCGCATATACCGTCGTATATACTGACGCTGTTTTGAAGAGCTTGGAGTTCATATTCACTATCATCACCATTGCTCACATCAGAGTCTGGGATATGAGTAAATAACAGTTTCCTCTTCCGTTCTGGTACAATTGAGCATGAACAAGATGCCACAGCACTGGAGGTGGAAGGCTGAGGGTCGTCTGGGTTTCCCTCAATATTACCGGTATTATGGTCATTAGTTTCGGTCACAACCGCCTCAAAACCTTGAAACTCATCACCACTGACACTCTCATCGGTGTTAGAACTGTCACTGGGGAACAAAAGTGTCCCAATTCGCCAAGGAGTGAGGAGTTTCGTACCGCCAGGCACGGTGAAGAATGTGTACTAACATGGTGTTCCCTCAATGCACCACTGGCTCCCCGATTTTTTTCCTACTGCGCACACTGACCACGCAGACCCATTCTCTCACCACTAGGCCTACCAGCCATTTTGCGTTTAATTTGAAGGCGCTAGAATTTATGCGTACTAGTATGTCAATAACCCCAGCGTGTAAGTCGTACTAGTACGTCAATAACCCTGAAAGGGTTAAAGAACACCTTCCACTTAGTTTCACTAATATGATATATCACTTATACCTTAAATTCGTTCTTAACATAGTTAGGGATAGATATAACTGTCTTCAATAAATTAGTATACACAGACTCTTTCCGGGTGGAGCTAGAGACCAATATAAGTGTCTCTAATGCCGTAGCACACGTAGACTTGCTCCGGGTGGAGATAGAGACAAATATCCTCGGGAAAGGCAAGAAGAGTTAATCCAGGAAACGAGGTAGTGTACTTCCACAAGGTAAGGGAAGTCTGTTCTCCATCAGAGAGCAAGTGAAGACTGCTTTAGGTCAGGCCGGTGGCCACAATCTTAGGTGTGCTGACGTGGCTTCAAGGCGGGAATACCTGACGTTTCATAACGACCGGATAGCTAGTTAGCTACCATCATATGTCGTCCTACCTATTTACACAACTAAATATACAAGTTTATAAAGCAAGATATTTTTAGTTTAGCTATTACTGAAAATATCTCCAATATAAACTTATATATGATAATAGATATACAGTAGACCCTTATTTAGCACGACTTTATGTTGCGCGTTTTGGGTATTACACAATTGAAGAATTGCGGCACATTTTTATCTAACACAACGTAAACCTTATATTACACGATTCGCTGGAGGGGAAAAAATTTTGAATGCGCGGTTGCCTGCGGTGGGGTTAAACCATTGAGTCAGTGGGGGAGTCCTACTGCTATCCCCAGCCACCCTCACCCACCCACGCATCCCTCCCTGCGTTCAGTTTGATTCATACGCGTGCAGGACAACAATAATTGGGAAGCTCGCTGTGTTTATTTACATACATTTTCTCATTTTCATTGCATTTTGATAAATCTTTGTACACATAAAAAGAGGCAAACATAAGTCTGACTGACTGACTTGACTGAATGACTCACTGACTTGACTGAATCACTTGACTGACTTACTGAATCACTTGACTGACTTACTGAATAACTTGAATGACTTACTGAATAACTTGACTGACTTACTGAATCACTTGACTGACTTACTGAATCACTTGACTGACTTACTGAATCACTTGACTGACTTACTGAAACACTTGCCTGACTTACTGAATCACTTGCCTGACTTACTGAATCACTTGCCTGACTTACTGAATCACTTGACTGACTTACTGAATGACTTAAAGTTAGACACTCTAGTACAACCATTGACTTCAGTACCAGAACCTCTACCATCCACCTCAGCCCAGTAGGGCCACAGCATAACTCTCCTCTTTCTTTACAATCATCCACAAACATCATTACCCACAATTTAAGGTAAGAAATACTATTATTTCTATTGCATTTGTAGTCTTAAGCAGTAATATATCATGACAATGAACTATTCGCCTTAAATTTTTGCAAGATCTGTTGGTCTAAAAAAAACTTGTTTGGCTTTTTGAGGACTCCCAGGAACATAACCCTATTTTTCCCACAAGTTCTTCTAATTATCTAACACGATTTTACCTAACACGATGTTTTCAGGACCGTAACTACCGTGCTAAATGAGGGTCTACTGTACATGAAATATAGAATTCTCATTGCGACACTTCAAGATACGCAACATTCATTAAGTCAGTCAAGTCATTCAGTCAGTCAAGTCATTCAGTCAGTCAAGTAAGTTATTCAGTCAGTCGAAGTCATTCAGTAAGTCAGTCATTCAGTAAGTCAGTCAGTCAGTCAGTCAATAAGCAGTCAGTCAATAGTCAGTCAGTCAATAAGCCAGTCAGCAATAAGCAGTCTGGCATAAGTCAGTCAGTCAGTCAATAAGTCAGTCGTCAATAAGTCAGCTCAGTCAATAAGTCAGTCAGTCAATAAGTCAGTCAGTCAATAAGTCAGTCAGTCACATAAGATATGTCTATCAGTCAGTAAATAAACTTCATGTTTACCTCTTTTATGTGTACAAGTAACAATTCATTCGCACAGTAAGCTTTGTCTAATATCTGTTTTTTCGTTAATTCTAAGACTTAAATGCTTATACCTTATCTTTTCTTGCCACTTTGAGCAACACTGGTATGCCTACTGGGTGTCATGACTGTGGCAGATACAAGATATAGTAATTAAAATATCAAACACAATTCACAATCACAAGCTTGTAGCAGAGAAGAGGGACTGTTGTACGCGTATGAAGTGTGAATGCTGGGATGGTGGGGTGAGGTGGTGGCAGGGGCAAGCTGGGAGGGTGGTGCGGGTGGGTGAGGGATGCTGGGGTGGCGGTAGGTCTCCCCCATTGACTCAATGGCATAACCCACTGCGGGCGACCGCGCACTCAAATTTTTTTTCCCCTTCTGCTAACCGTGTAAAGTTAATTTTACGTAGTGTTACATAAAAATGTGCCGCAATTCTTCAATCATGCTATACCCAAATCATGCCAGATAAACTCGTGTTAAATGACGGTCTACTGTATTACATAAATAGATTTGATTTTGATTGCTTTCACAATGAAAAGTACTTTGAAACTGAGTTCAAATTAGCTGAAATGTTTGATTTATGCCGATGTTCAAGAGTAAACAAATGACGTCACTGTCCAATACCTGTCCGAGTGGCCATTCCAATATGCAGTCACGAATGGGTTGACATTATTTGTACAATTATTACAATAATGCAGTAGTCTGCATAACAGTAAATCTTCTATTTTTTTGTGTGAATAAAAATTCCAAATGGTAAGCAAGAGTATTATTATAAGAATACATACGTACTAATAATGATATGTATAATATAAAAATTATATACTTAATAATATAAGTAATATAATATAAATTACTATAAGAATACGTACGTACTAATAAATAATTTTTTTTTTTTTAATTAACACATCGGCCGATTCCCACCAAGGCAGGGTGGCCCGAAAAAGAAAAACTTTCATCATTATTCACTCCATCACTGTCTTGCCAGAGGGGTGCTTTACACTACAGTTATAAAACTGCAACATTAACACCCCTCCTTCAGAGTGCCGGCACTGTACTTCCCATCTCCAGAACTCAAGTCCGCCTGCCGGTTTCCTGAATCCTTCATAAATGTTACTTTGCTCACACTCTAACAGCACGTCAAGTATTAAAACCATGTGCCTCCATTCACTCCTATCAAATACGCTCACACATGCTTGCTGGAAGTCCAAGCCCTCGCACACAAAACTTCCTTTACCCACTCCCTCCAACCTTTCCTAGGCCGACCCCTACCCCGCCTTCCCTCCACTACAGATTTATACACTCTCGAAGTCACTCTGTCTCGTTCCATTCTCTCTACATGTCCAAACCACCTCAACAACCCTCCTCAGCTCTCTGGACAATCGTTTTGGTAATCCCGCACCTCCTCCTAATTTCCAAACTCCGAATTCTCTGCATTATATTCACACCACACACTGACCTCAGACACGACATCTCCACTGCCTCCAGCCTTCTCCTCGTTGCAACATTCATCACCCATGCTTCACACCCATATAAGAGCGTTGGTATAACTATACTCTCATACATTCCCTCTTTACTTCCATGGACAAAGTTCTTGTCTCCACAGACTCCGAAGTGCTCCACTCACCCTTTTTCCTCATCAATTCTATGATTCACCTCATCCTTCATAGACCCATCTGCTGACATGTCCACTCCCAAATATCTGAATACATTCATCTCCTCCATACTCTCTCCTCCAATCTGATATCCAATCTTTCGTCACCTATTCTTTTTGTTATCCTCATCACCTTACTCTTTCCTATATTCACTTTCAATTTTCTTCTTTACACACCCTACCAAATTCATCCACCAACCTCTGCAACGTCTCTTCAGAATCTCCCAAAAGCACAGTGTCATCAGCAAAAGCAACTGTGACAACTCCCACTTTGTATTTGCTTCTTTATCTTTTAGTCCCACACCTCTTGCATTCACTTCTCTTACAACCCCATCTATAAATATATTGAACAACCACGGTGACATCACACATCCTTGTCTAAGGCCCACTTTTACTGGGAAATAGTCCCTTCCCTCCTACACACTCTAACCTGAGCCTCACTATCCTCATAAAAACTCTTCACTGCTTTCAGTAACCTTCCTCCTATTCCATACACCTGCAACATCTGCCACATTGCCCCCCTATCTACCCTATCATACGCCTTTTCCAAATCCATAAATGCCACAAAAACATCTTTACCTTTATCCAAATACTGTTCACCTATATGTTTCACTGTAAACACTTGGTCTACACACCCCTACCTTTCCTAAAGCCCCTTGTTCATCTGCTATCCTGCTTTCTGTCTTACTCCTAATTCTTTCAATAATAACTCTACCATACACTTTACCAGGTACACTCAACAGACTTATTCCCCTATAATTTTTGCACTCTCTTTTGTCCCCTTTGCCTTTATACAAAGGAACAATACACGCTCTCTGCCAATCCCTAGGTACCTTACCCTCTTCCATACATTTATTAAATAATAGCACCAACCACTCCAAAACTATATCCCCACCTGCTTTTAACATTTCTATCTTTATCCCATCAATCCCAGCTGCCTTACCCCCTTTCATTCTACCCACTGCCTCACGAACTTCCCTACACCCACAACTGGCTCTTCCACACTCCTACAAGATGTTATTCCTCCTGCCCTACACACGAAATCACAGCTTCCCTGTCTTCATCAACATTTAACAACTCAAAATATTCTCTCCATCTTCCCGATACCTCTAACTCTCCATTTAATAACTCTCCTCTCCTATTTTTAACTGTCAAATCCATTTGTTCTCTAGGCTTCCTCAACTTATTAATCTCATTCCAAAACTTTTTCTTATTTTCAACAAAATTTGCTGATAACATCTCACCCACTCTCTCATTTGCTCTCTTTTTACATTGCTTCACCACTCTTTGGTTTTAAATAATAATTAATTATAATAATAATGCAGTGGAACCTCCACTAATGAGCGCATCCAATTGCGAGTTTGTCCAGATACGAGCAGTCGCTGGGTCGATTTTTTGCTTCCATACACGAGTGAAATTTCCAGATGCGAGCGGGCCTCAATGGAGGTTCCTTGAAGCTGGTGAGGGGCTCTTGCTCTTGATCTAAGGAATTGAATCTCAGTTGTTTGTTGGACTATCTTATTGAAACTTGGGCAATGTATGATGGAAAGATGCTTCTTAACGTACACCAAAAATGAAAAAAATCGGACCATAAATAACAGAGTTCACTTCTTAGCCATTAGCCTCACCTTTGTGGTATTTTCAGTATATTTTTGTATGGTTTTTATGGTTGTATTCTCGTTTTTTTGGTCTCATTTCATAGAATGGAAGATATATTACAAAAATAATTATGATTTTTATTGGTTTCACAATGAAAAGTACCTTGAAATTGAGCTCAAAGTAGCGGAAATGTTTGATTTTTGCCGATGTTCAAGAGTAAACAAATGGCATCACTGTCATAAGAATATGCACGTACTAATTAATAATATGTAATAATAATACAGTGGACCCCGGTTAACGGCCATTATTCGCTCCAGAATGCTGTTCAAGTGCCATTACTAAATGAATTTATTCCCATAAGGAATAATGTAAATTAGATTAGTCTTTTAGACCCCCAAATATACACTTACAAAAGCACTTACAAAAATACACTTACATAATTGTTCAAATTTGGAGCAGTATGTAAACTGGGGCCCACTGTACAGTCATCAATTGGTTTTCAATTTTAATCCGTTCCAGATGGATCAGCTAAAACCAAAATCGGTGAAAACCAAAACTATTTTCCCATAAGAAATAATGGAAATTCATTTAATCCGTTCCAGAAACCCAGAAGTTTGGAAAAAAAAAATTAGGGGGCCTTAAAGATAGATTTACATGCACAAATGAATGAATTGAATGTGGCACTTACCTTTATTGAAGACTGATGTTGCTGGATGGAAGAGAGGGAGGAGGGAAGAGGGAAGACACCCTATTTTTTGGAAGGGGAATCCCCCTCCATAAGGACTCTAGGTACCAAGTCCTCATCTGGGGTCCCTTCCCTTCTTTGCCTTTTAATCCCACTAGGACCAGCTTGAGAGTCACTGCACACCTGTGGCACTAAATATCTGTCCAGAGAGCTCTGTGTCTGGCGGCTCTTTAAAATGTCCCTAAAATGGGACATAGCATTGTCATTGTAAAAGTAGCCAGCACGGATTGCAACATCTTTCTCAGGGTGATGTTCCTCCACAAATGAATGCACCCTACTCTGCATTGCACAAATCTCCTTAATCTCTGAAGAAAGCAACTTACATCTCTCTTCCTCCACTGAAGCAATTTCCTCAGATCTGTTTTGTTGTTGCAGCTCAAGCTCTTGCAGCTCTTCAGTGGTTAGATCTTCATTGTGGTCCTCCACCAACTCTTCCACATCTTCACCACTCACATCCAACCCCATGCAATTCCCCAATGCCACAATACTTTTCACAACTTCCATAGGCTTCTCAGGGTCAGCCCCAAACCATTCAAAATACCTCTTGGGACACAGTCTGGCCACAACTTTCTCCAAGCAGAATTCAAAGTTCTGGAAGTCACTCCCTGCCAAGCTTTATCTATAAGGCCTATGCAAAGGAAGATATTGAAGTGATCCTTCCAGAACTCTCTTAGGGTAAATGCAGTCATTGGTCATATCAAAGCACCTTTGAAACATTGCTTTGGTGTACAGTTTTTGAAGTTTGCAATGACCTGCTGGTCCATGGGCTGGCTGAGAGGAGTGGTGTTAGCAGGCAAGAACTTCACTGTTACAAATTTGAAATCCTTAGACATTTGGTCTTCCAAGTCTTGAGGATGAGCAGGAGCATTGTCCATTACCAGGAGGCACTTAAGTGGCAATTTATTGTCCAATAGATATTTCTTCACACTGGGGCAAAACACTTGATTAAACCATTCCAGGAAAATTTCCTGGTGACCTATGCCTTAACATTAGACTTCCAAAACACACACAATTTACTCTTGTCAACACTGTAGTTCTTGAACAATTCTGGGATTTTCTGAGTGATACACCAGTAAAGGCTTCACTTTCAAATCCCCACTAGCGTTACCACACAACATTAGAGTTAGCCTGTCTTTCATAGGCTTGTGTCCTGACATTGCCTTTTCCTCCTGCGTCATGTAGGTCCTCCTTGGCATTTTCTTCCAAAAGAGGCCTGTTTCGTCACAATTAACCCTTTGACTGTCGGAGGCCCCTCTCTGAAACTGTCATTCTATGTCGGGAAATATTTGAAAAAAAAAAATTATTTTTTCTTATCAAAATGTTAAGATTATTTTTCTGATTGTTTAAATCCCCCCAAAATTTTTGCATCAGTATTTACCGAGATATAGAGGTGAAAGTTGGCAAAAAATGAGCCGCATATAACAACAGCGGCGAATGCCGCTCACCCGGTAAACTTTGGTTTACTTACTTTCGTAGGTTTCTTGTTTTTTTCACTATTTTATTTTTTTACATAACTTATGTGGCCTGTGAGACCAAAGTAAGGTAATGTATATATATATATATATATATATATATACACTCGTTGTATGCAACACAATAATAGCACAAACATTAGTATCATTATATTGTTTACAAAACTTGTTTACACCAACCAACAATAAAAAAAATTGTGTTACTAATGTTCTATAATATATATACACATATATATAATGACTAGACACTTTCCATCAACTGCAATTAGCACTTCAAAGCTCCAAGCTATGTGTGTGTGTGGGGGAGGGGACATCTAAATTTGCTGAGTCAGGGTAAAGCAGCTGTCAAAATGACATATTATACCATTACTCACCACCCCACACTGCCTGTCAACATGTCAACACAAAAGGGGATCCATGTCTTTCTCTACAACCTCCTTCCTTTCCTTCATACCTACCTTCCTAGCTTCCTTTTTTCCTTCATTCCTTCCTTTCTTTCTGCCTTCCTTTCTTACATATTTCCTTCCTTCCTTCCTCTCATCTCTTCCTTCCTTTCTTCCTTCATTCCTTCCTTTCTTACTTCTTTTGTTCCTTCCTTCCTCTCATCTCTTCCTTCCTTCCTCTCATCTCTTCCTTCCTTTCTCTCATCTCTTCCTTCCTTTCTCTCTTTCTTTCTTACTTCCTTCCTTCTTCCTTTCCTTCTTCTTCCTTACTTCTTCCTTCCTTCCTCTCATCTCTTTCTTTCCTTCTTTCCTTCCTCTCATCTCTTCTTTCCTTCATTCCTTCCTCACATCTCTTCCTTCCTTACTTTCTTCTTCTTCCTTCCTTCCTTCCTTCTGGTATCCTGGGCATTGCTTTCGGTCAAACTCCTCAAAACCATGAAATTTATCTTCAGAGACACTCCATCTGTGTTAGAGCTATCATTGAGGAAGAGAAATGTCCCAGATACGCCAAGGAGTCAAATAATTCTTACCGCTAGGCATGCTGAACAAGGACTACTGAAATGGTGTTCCCACAATGCACCAGTGGCTGCCCGATTTTTTTATACTGCGCACACTGACCACACAGACCCATTCTCTCACATGTGGGCCTACCAGCTTCTCCTGCTTGATTTGAGGCCACTAGAATTTAGGGCGTATAAATACGTCCGAAACATTGCTCGTAAGACGTATATATACGTCCGAAACAGTCAAAGGGTTAAACACTTGTTGGGGTTGAATTCTTCTGCCTCTACATATTCTTTAAAGTCACGCACAAATTTTTCAGCCCCATGTTTATCTGAACTGGCACCCTCGCCATGCCTTACAACACTGTGTATGCCACTTCGCTTCTTGAAGTTTTCGAACCAGCTTTTGCTGGCCTTAAATTCATCAACATCAACACTGGTTTCAGTCATTTTCTTGACAAGATCGGCATGCAACTGCCTTGCTTTTCACATATGATGGATTGCACAACACTGTCACCTGCTATTAGTTTTGGTTTATCACACCAACAACAATTTCTCCATATTTTCAATTGTTTGTGATCTCTGTTTCGTTATCGTATTCACCCCTTTCGCAACATTAGCTTTCGTGATTTTTTTTCTCTTCGCCAAAATGGAACTGATGGTTGATGGGTTTTTCTTGTATATCCTGCCGAGCTCAGCAATACGTACACCACTATCATATTTTTCTATTATTTCTTTCTTTCATTTCTACGGTGTTCCTCACTTTCTTTGCCAAAGAACTGGCACTAGGTGCTTTTTTTGGGCCCATGGTAGCTTATTTAGTAGTCACACACAATAATCAAAGGCCAAAAAAATGAATTGTTAATAAATGTTTTGTAGGATCTCCTGAGGTGATGTTCACTCAAGCATAAAGAATGCTAGACTGCGTTACAATGTGCGTGGGTGGTGCTGGGGGTGCGTGGGTGGCGGACCTACAGCCTTGTATGTGCGGCACTGGTGAACAGGTCCCTTACAATCGGCGAAAACCGAGACAATTTTTCCATGAAAAAAGTCAATGAAAACCAAAATCGGTGAAAACTGAGACAATCGAAAACCAAGGGATGACTGTACTTATACATAATATAATAATAATAATATTGATATAATAATACGTATAATAATATAATACGTAATACAACTATAATAATAATAATAATAATATGTACGTACTACGTATAATTTAGTTTGAGCACGCCACCACGAGATGGCAGTGCATATCAAAACAGAGATCGGCAGTCCACATGCAAATATTCCAAATATTGCAAATATTCCATTTTACTTATTTTTTTAATATCTGTTGTGTACCATCTTACTATCATATCACTTGCACCCAATTCATTGCCCTTTTTTTTATTTTTTTTTTTATTATACTTTTGTATAAACCTGTGTTATACCTTTACATATACGTGTTTGCAACTATTCCTTAGTGCAATTACAAGTGACAGTCTGGTGATACTTTATTTTGTAATTCTATCTAGTTATACTTTATTTCATTCTAGTTTAATATATAGCCAATACCAAACTCATTGGTGCTACTTTATTTTGTAATTTTATCTTATTAGTTTATATCTATTATACTTTATTTCATTATAGCTTAATACATAGTCAATACCAATTCCATTATGTTTATTTGTTACTGTACTCTATTTGACCAATGTGCATTAGCTATACGTATACTTGTATAAACATCCCCTTACTACAGATATCAGTACTAGAATTCACCACACTATACATGATATAAAAATTACTATTTAACCTAAATGATGAAATCACATCACCCCGATCAAAAATATATAATCTAACACCCAATCAAATTTTCTGGAAAGTAACTGCCCCCTTTTATACAACCACAAGCCAACACTGTCCAAATACTGCTAAACGTATAACAGTTCTTAACTACAACATCCGATCCTTAAGCAAACACTATGATGACCCCCCTTGCCCCCCTTTGGGGTTCCCTAAAGACAACCTTCCCTGTATTGTTCTCACTGAAACCTGGCTTAAGCATGATACAATGGGATATCTACTGCTACCAGGATACACAGCAATCCACAACTGCAGACCACCCAAGTTGGGGTGGTATTGCAATCTATTACTCTAATGAAATATCCTGTTGTAACACCACTTGCTTTGTGATGAATATGGAGAATATTTTTTTGCTAATTTTATTTGCAAAAACCTTAAGACTCCTATAAAAAGGGGGGGCCCCCCCCCAAATCAGGGATAATAACAGACAGCACTACAGACCACTCCCCCCCTTTTCCTCTTAACCCTTGGGGGGTTTTTTGATGTACTAAGTCTTCGCACCAACGTTTGACAAAATTAACGCAAAAATTCTAGCGCCTCAAATCAAGCAAAAAAAGGCTGGTAGGCCTAGATGTGAAGAATGGGTCTGTGCAGTCAGTGTGCACAGTAAAAAAAATCCTGCCCCCCCTGCATAAGGGGGAAAAAAAAATCCCAAAAGTAAAAACAGCTTTTTTTGCAGTCTATTTTCGTATGGTATTTATGACTTTTTTCCCCTTTTTTTTTTGGTCTCATTTGATAGAATGGAAGATATATTATAGAAATAGTTTTTTGGATTGGTTTCATGATAACAAGTACAGTGGACCCCTTTTTTTAAAAAAACTTCACTCCTGAAGTCTGAAAAATCCATTACCAACAATTTTTACCCCCTTGGAAAAATTTCACGAGGTTGTCTTTTTCCCCCCCCCAAAAAAATACACTTCCACAAGAACTTACAAAATTATACTTACATAATTGCATTTTTTGGGGTATTGTTAAAAAAGGGTCCACTCCCCCTTTTGAAATTGAGCACCAAGTAGCGAAAATGTTCGATTTTGCCGATGTTCAAAGAAAACAAATCCCCTAAACGTCCAAAAAAATCAACTGGTGAGTCTAATATTCTTGCAAAGGGGCCCCTGATATTTTTTAAAACCCCATTTCTAGAATGGGGTAGTATACATAACAGAAAATCTTTTTTTTTTGGGAAAAAAAAAATTAAAAATGGAAAGCAAAAGTAATGTAAGAGATTGGAGACGTGACTAATGAACATAAAAAATTTTATTTTAGTGCCAGAATGTCTGTATTGTTTATTCTGGACCCTATTTTGAAATTGGATCTTTTGAAATTTGTGTGAAATTGGGCAAATTGCTTTTTGACCACTTTATTGGGTAGTTGAAACAAAAAATTTTGGGGGGTTTCTTGCTCAATCGATAGAAAAAGGGGGAAAATTCCCCGAAATAGCTAAAATTTTAGTAGACTGAAAATTGGAATTGGCCGAAAATAGGCTCAAAATGGGCAAATGCCGATGCGAAATATCTCGATACCGCTAATTTTGCGAGAGAAAAATTTTCCCTTATTTTTTCCCCAAAAATTTCATACTTTTGGTGTCATTATGGGGGGAAAAAAAGATTATCATTTCATAAAAAAAAAAATTTTTTTTTCCCAAAAATTTTTTTTACCCAGAATAAAAGTTAAGAATCGAGGGTCCAAAAAAAAGGGGGTTAACAAACGTTATAAACCACCACTAGAATACACCAAAGTTTCATTTAGACCCATACGAGGCCTCAATAAATTTTTTCACAGCAGGCTAGAGACAGTTGACTGGGCTATAGAATTCCCCAATGCTAATACGATGATTGGACAGACAATTTTCTTAATAAATTACTTAGACTATACAACAAACATTGTCCTATAAAAAAAGAAACAGATTACGAATAAATGGCTAGGTTGCCCATGGCTAACTAACAGCTTACTAAAATCCATTAAAAAAAAACATCAATATGAAAAGCAATATAGACAGGGCTTCATACACAAAGATTTTATTAAACACTATTCATCAGTTCTCACCAAACTAATAAAAAAGCCAAACAATTATACTACCCCAGCAGTTTTACTGAAACAAGAGGAGATATAAAAGACCGGGGAAAAAACTCACAGATTCTGGGCCCCCAAAACTGAAAAAACTATGGATATTGCCCCAACTAAACCAAAGGAAACATCACAATAGCCTATTGATACAGTAAACAAGATAAATGATTTTTCCCCAAACATAGGATCAAATTTTGCCAGTAAAATCCCCGGTACCAACGCCCAAGCAAGGATTACCTAGATGGGTTTTTTCCCCTCCCCCTATCTTTTCACCTACTGGCCCCCCTGAAGTCACCATGATAATCAAGTCACAAAAAAAAAAATCAAGGAATCTGTCTCAAGTCCCACCATTATTATAAAAGCGAAACCCCCGTCCTTTCACATGCTATTTCATTACTTTTAACAAATCAAAAGAAACTAGCACTTTCCCGACACTACCAAAAAAAAAGGGGGGTTTCCCCTACAAAAAGGCGGTGACCCCAAAAACGTAAATAACTATAGGCCAATATCAAACTTAAGGGCTATCCAAAATCTTCGAGAAACTTGTGCACAAGAGATTATACTGTTTATAATGACACAAAGAAACTCCCCCCCAATTTGGCTTCAAAAAGCATAAAAGCAATTAACGATGCAATCGTAAAATGATAGACCTGTTTACACAATACTAAAAAAAAAGGAATATCCATTGGGGTTTTTTTTTGACCAAAGGGGAAAACTTTCAACAGAAACCACCGGGATCCTACTCCACAAACTTGACCAAAATGGTATAAGAGGTCATGCACTTGCATATTTAAAAACCCCCTTACTAATAGGTATCAGTATGTCCCATTAACCCCTTTTGGGGGGGGCGGGCCCTTTTAGGAAAGTGTTCCTGGGGTCAAAAATTTTTTTGGAAAAAAAAAATTTTTTTTATGAAATGATAGAGAATTTTTTTCCATCATAACGCCACCAAAATTATGAAATTTGATAAAAAATAAGGGGAAATTTGTTTTGGGGTTTGCGGTAGCCATGACATTACGCATCGGCTTTTTCCCCCCTTTGGGGCCCCCATTTTCAAAAAATTTCCCCAAAGTTTCAGTCTCCAAAAAATTTTTTTATTTCCTGAACCCATTTCTTCTATCGATTGAGTACAAGAAAACCCTATTTTCCCTTTTATCTACCCAAAATAGTGGTCAAAAATGGAAATTTTTCCCAAAAATTTTTCCCCAAAATTTTAAACGACCAATTTCAAAATAGGGTCCAGAGTAAACAAGGCAGACATTCCTGGCACTAAAATAACATGTTATCTGTTCATTAGTCACGCCCCGGGCCCCCGTTCCATTACTTTTGCTTTTCTTTTTTAATTTTTATTCTCACAAAAAATAGAAGATTTTCTGTTATGTATAAACTGCATCATTGAAAAAAAGGTATAAATAATATCAGAGCACTTGTGCATGAATATAAGCCCCCAGTTGAGGTATTGGGGCATGGTGTGATTTGTTTCTTTGAACACGTAAAAAAACGAACTTTTTTGCTACTTTGGCTCAATTTCAAGGTACTTGTCTTTGGGGATACCAATCAAAATCATCTCTATTTCTGTAATATATCTTCCATTCTATCAAATGAGACCAAGAAAACGAGAATACATCAATAAAACCATACGAAAATCGACTGAAAAATCGTTTTTTTTCAAAAAGGCGAGTTTTTTTTTTCCCCATTATGCAGTGTGTACTGCAGGATTTTTTTTTTTTGCGACACTGACCACCGACCCATTATTTCTATGTATGCCTACCAGACTTTTTTTGCTTAAATTGAGGCCGCTAAAATTTTGGGGGCGTCCCCGGGGGGGCCCCAAACCCCCCGCCGTAAAACGTACTAGTACGGCACCGCCCCAAAGGGTTAAAAAAAACCCCCCGAACGACCACTTGATACTGGAGTACCGGGGGGAAAATGCCCTTTGGGCCCCCCGCTCTTCCTCTTATACATCAATGATCTTCACAATGTATACAACACCTGAAACCAATACTTTTTTGCTGACACACGATTTTATGTCATCTCCCACACAAATCTTGCCACGCTCAACCCCCTTGTTAAGAAATTACTAAAAATATCAACATGGATGACAGCCAATAAATTTTCACTCAACACTGATAAGACCTTCTATATTATTTTTTGGTAACAGAGCAGGTGATGCACAATTAAACATTAAGATCAACAACACTCCTATTGCTAAAAAAATAATGAGGGCAAATTCCTGGGCCTTCCCCCGCAGTAACCTGAAATTCAGCACTCATACCCCAAAACATAACAAAGAAAGTGTCCAAAACTTGGGGTCCTCTAAGAAAAGCTACTATGTACCACAATCAGCCCTACTCACACATTTCCATTCACTCATCTACCCCTTTAATTTTCCCATGCCATTTGTGTTGGGGGGTCAACAGCAAATTACCCCCCTAAAGTCAATAATAACCCCAAAATGCAGCAGTAAGAATTATCACGCAATCTCGCTGGGGAACACCCCTACTCTCAAAGACCTAAACTTACCAATTTTTAGAACATCCACACTTACTACTATGCAACAATTTATAGAACCATAAATACCAACATTAACCCCGAACTAAAACACTTTTTTTTGATAGTTGTGACAGGACCCATAACATAATACCAGACACAAACATCTCTGACATTCCCCATGTCCCTAAATTTTTACAAAAAAATTTTTTGTACATAAAGGGCCTAAAATCTGAACTCCCTGCCTGAAAATTAGAACTGGGGACACAACCCCCCCTTTTCAAAAGCAGAAAAAAAACTTATCTCCACGCACCCAACCGGTATCTAACCACATGAAAACTACTTTATCTTGCACATATCCACAGCAAAATACACTTATTGATATCTGTGATTCCCCCTTAAAATTTTTTTATATGTAAAAAAAATTCTAATACAACAATTGCTTCATAATTTTAAGCTAAAATAAGTTTGTCTAAGACCTCCAATATAGAAACTGTATCATGCCAACATGGACCCTTTCCATTAATATATAAACTACTTGGTAAATTCTTTTAAAAAATTTTTAACTACCTCAATTTTGTAAACCTAGTTAATCACACAATTACCTAACCTTTTAAAAACCCGCATAATTATTGTGTCACTATAGAGTAAGATCTAGTATAAGACGCCTGAAATGCCTAGGCATAAAAGGGGGACTATTGGCCTTCTTTTCTTCTTTTTTTTTAAAAACGTCGGCCATTTCCCCCCCTAAGCTGGCTGGGCCAAAAAATAAAACAAAAAAAAACTTTTCATTTTAATATATACAGGAGAAGGGGTTACTAGCCCCTTTTTCTCCCAGCATTTTATGCCTCTACGACACGCATGGCCCGGGGGAAAATTCTTTCCACTTCCCCCTGGAGATAATTATTTTATATACAGTCAATCCCCGGTTCTCGCCCGGGAATCCATTCCAAAGGGGCCCGGGGTTTTGACCACCAGTTTTTGGGGGGGAAATCCGTTCTATTTTCCCCAAAGAAATAATGGAAATAAAATTAACCGTTTCCCGACATCCAAAAGTATTAAAATAAAATATTTTTAGAACTTTTTTTTATTAAATTATACACAATTTTATAAAAAAAAAAGAAATAAATAGTACAATAACATGTCACTTACATTTATTGAAGAGTTGTTTTTTTTGTAAAAAAAAGGAGGAGGGGAGAAGGGGAGTAGATGTAGTGTTTGGGGAAGGGGGAAACCCCCCTTTCCCCCAACACTGCAGGTACCAAGTTCTTTTCTGGGGTTATGGGGCCTTTTTTTTTTTAAAACTAGGACCAGGGAGAGTCACTGGACCCTCTCTAACCAAAAAACTGTCCCCGAAACTCCTCCAATGTTGTTTGAGGTTTTTGGGGGGGTGACGGAATGCCGCCCTCTGCCACCATCTCCTCGAAGGTAAGTGAAATATTTTTTTTTATAAATTACTTGTACATGTTCAGTTGGTGGGTGGTGGCTTCTGCCTGCCACTGCCACCACTATAGTACAGCTTATGGTCAGTGGCCCTTATAAAAACCCAAAAAACAATAACACCAGCACCAGTCCTCCCTACGTAATGACATATTTTATTCATTCGAGTATATATCATGTTTTTTGTTATCAATATTGTTTATTATGTCATATTAGATGAATTGTGGTAGATAAATAAGCCATAGATGTGATATTAGTGTCAATTAAAAATTTTTTCCTGCCTCCAAACAAACTCCCTCCCCCTCCCCTCCTATACACCAACAAGTCTTCAATAAAATAAGGTGATGTTAAATGTTATTTATGCATGTTGTTAATGCTTTATATTTATTATTCATTCTTTTCTGTATGTAAATCTATATTTAATCTTAAAAAAAAATTTTTTTTGTTAACCCTTTGAGGGCGGTCCCGACAGCCAGTGCAGCCAGGGGGGGGTCCGACTTTCCCCCAAATTCTAGTCCCTTTTAAATCTCGGGGGGAAAAAAACTGGGGGGCCCCCTATGAAAAGAAAGGGGGCTGCGGGGAAAAAAGGGGCAGTAAAAAAAACCTGAAGCACGCAGTGCATAATGAAAAAAAAAAACTCTGCCCCTTTTTTGGTTTATAACAGCAATTTTGGGGGTATTTTCGTAAGGTATTTGTGGTTGTATTCGGGTTTTCTTGCTCTCATTCGATAGAATGGAAGATATACACAGATATGGTGATGTTTTTTTTTTGGGGTTTTTACGATAACAAGTACCTTGAAACTAGCGCAAAGTAGCGAAAATGTCCGTTTTTTGTTGATGTTAAAGAGAAAAAAAATCACACCATCCCTTTTAAACACATCAACTGGCATATCTTATTCTTGCACAAGTGCACTGATATTTTTTAACCTTTTCTACAATGATGCAAGTATGCATAACACTAAATCTTCTATTTTTTTATGAGAATAAAAATTCAAAATCGAAAGCAAAAAATAACGAAAGGCAACCCGAAGACGTGACTAATGAAAGAGAAGATTTTTTTTAGTGCCAGGAATGTTTCATTGTTTATTCTGGACCCTATTTTAAAAATTTGGGATCGTTTTAAATTTGTGTGAAATTGGCCAAATTGCCATTTTTCTGACCACTATTTTGGTTAGTTGCAATTGGTAAATTGGGGGTTTTTGTACTCAATAGATGAAGAAATGGGTTCTAGCGAAATAGCTATAATTTTAGTAGACTGAAACATTGGAATTTGCCAAAAAAGGGGGTAAAAAAGGGGGGAAACGCTGACGCCAAATGTCATCGATACCGCTAACTTCGCAAGAGCATAACTCCGTTAGTTTTCCATTTAATTTTATAATTTTGGTGGCGTTATGATGGAAAAAAATTATCATTTCATAAGAAAAAAAAATTTTTTTTTTTCTGAAAGTTTTTCACCCTGAGAACAAGTTGGGGAAGGGGCCTTTTAACCCCCAAAAGGGGGTTTAAAACTCCTGGGTGACTGAAACGGGAAATTTGGTTTTCATTATTTCTTATGGGGGGAAAAATTTTTTTTTTTTTCGTGAATTTTGACTTTCGGGGCCCCTGAAAAGGATTAATCACAAATTCAAGGGGCCACTGTACTGATCGTAGGGCCCCACTTACATGGCAGGTTTGGTTCCAGGCTAGTGCCTTAAAGCAGACATCGCCGAAAAGCAGAACGACATTTTTTTCCCCTTCTAAAAGCATATAAATGCCAGACAACAAACTTACACTAACATATTAAGTTAGCAATAGCACTAGGGATTAAAAAAAACAATAAAAAAGATACACAAAGAGTACACTTATTACTTACTTTAAAATATTAACATCGATGTGTGAGAGGTGAGTGGCAGGGTATTGTCTAAAAAAGTAAAACATTAAAAGGGAAATTTTTTTTTTCCTTAGTAAGCCTCAACTGTGGCTTAAAATAGTATGTGAACCAATTTATGAAAAGTAAGTAAGTTTATTCAGGTATACACAAATACAGTTACATAGATTATCATACATAGCAGAATATGTGTAAAAACGTAGGATAACCCAAAAAATCAGTTCACTGAGTTTAATCATTTCTTTAAATTGGCACTTAAAGTAAAAGGGTTATGACTCCTCTTTTTTCACAACTAAGCTTAGGCCCTAGTCAATGAGAGCCAAATAGTTAACAAAAAGTAAACAAGAAGTTAACGAAAAAAGTAAACGAGAGAGAGAACGAGATACGGAGTTAGTCAAGGTAAAAAAAAATGAACAGGTAGTGGGCCTCACTTGGTCAGGCGAAATTAATGCGATTAATACTTGTCCACTTTTAGTTCATTCACATACGTTTCTAAGAGTTTGTGAAACTTTTACCTCAAAAAAATTTTTTTTTTTTATTATAATAATAATTACCTCACAATAGAAATACTCTTACATTGTGTACAAGTTGTACAAATTAGAACAAAATAAACAAACAGCAACACTCCATTCTCATGCAACACACTATTTTAGAGTTAATGATATATTATTATTATTATCATAATAAAAAGAAGAGCTAAACCCACAAGGGTCATGAATAGCCATATATAGAGTGAAGGCATATGAAAGGAATATTTTTCTACAGTTATCCCCCAGTGTTTGACTAGAGAAAACGTAATTCTTCCGACACTCCTACTAAGTCACTTGGTAAACAAATCTCACATTTGTCAATTTTTATTCTGTGGGAGTATGTATCAAGTTTATATGCTATGTAACGTGTTTTTAAATAATTTTGAAGAAAATATCATAGATGAATTAACCCTTTGACTGTCCAACCCTCAATCCTGAGTGCTCTCCTGTTGTCGCAAAATTTAAAAAAAAAAAAATTATTTTTCTTATGAAATGATAGAGAATCGTTTCCCGATGGTAAAGACACCAAAAGTTTGAAATTTGATTGAAAACTCACGGAATTACGCTCTCGCGAAGTTAGTGATCTCAGCAATAAATACGCATCAGCAATTTCGCCGACTTTGAGCCCTATTTTCGGTAAATTCCATTGTTCCAGTTGACCAAACTCATAGATATTTCTTTAGTACTCCATTTGTTCTATCGATTAGTACAGAAACCAAATTTTATCGATTTCAACTACCCAATAAAGTGATCAGAAATTGCAATTTGGCCAATCTCATGCAAAATAAAGTTGTCAATTTCAAAATAGGGTCCAGAATAAACAATGCAGACTTTCCCCTGGCACTAAAATAAGATGCTATATGTTCATTAGTCACGTCTTTAGGCCCCTCTTATATTACTTTGCTTTCTATTTTGATTTTTATTCCATAAAATGAAGATTTACCGTTATGCAGACTATTGCATTATTGTAAAAAATGGTATAAATAATATCAGTGCACTTGTGAAAGAATATTAGACTGCCAATTGATGGTATTGGATGCGTGGCGGGATTTGTTTACTCTTGAACATTTGCAAAAATCGAACATTTCTCCTACTTTGAGCTCAATTTCAAGGTCGTTCTCATCATAAAACTAATCAAAATCATCTATATTTCTGTAGTATGTTGTCCATTCTATCAAATGAGACCATAAAAAAGAATACAACCATAAATACTATACGAAAATACACCTCAAATTCGGCGTTTTAACCCAAAAAATGGTCGGAGTTTTCTCTCATTAGTACTCGTGCTGCAGGTTTTTTTATACTGCCACTGACAACACAGACCCATTCTCTCATATGGGGGCTACCAGCTTTCTCCCGTTTGATTTGAAGCCGCTAGAATTTAGGCGTATTGATACGCCCGAAACAGTGGCTCGTAAGACGATTATAGGGCGAAACAGTCAAAGGGTTAATAATTCTATTATATAGACATATTAAACTGTAAATGATCCAAAAGTATAAAACTATTGTTTCAAAAAAGTCATGTTCAAATTATGTTCAAATTTCATAGCTTAAATACTCAACTATACAGTGGTCCCTGGTTTTGTGCATCTCCAAACTCGAACATTTATGTAAGTGTATATTCGTAAGTGCTGTTGCAAGTGTATTTTGGGGTCTGAAATAGACTACCTACGTGACATTATTTCTTAAGGAAATAAATTGTTTGGTAATGGCACTTGAGCAGCATTCTGGAAGAATTTTCGGCTCGAGGGGCCACTGTACTTGTGTGTACCTGTCCTAAATAAACATTCACTGTACTGGCATGTAGGTACACATTAAAATCACTCTGGGGTGCTTTAAATGATGTATATTATGGTAATATAGACATTTCATTAACCCAGCTAGTTTTTCAAGATTATATACTAAGAAACATCTACATAACATATAAAAATAATACATACAACCAATTAAAAAATTTACATAGGGGATGTGGTAGCCAGGTCTTGTGAGTGATGGAAAATTCAGTTTTCTATTTTCCACCGAAGCTGTGTACAGTATAGTATTACTGAGGTGCTGTAGGAAAATTTAAATTTTTTGTATCCTTATCATATTTTAATCAAAAATTGTGTTGCAGGAATGGGGTGCTGCGTTATTTATTCTCTTAATCAATCTGAAGACAACTTGTACACATTTAAAGGTTTTTTGTATTGTGGGGTAACCACAAATGCCCCATAATGAGAAGTGAAATTTTGACCAGCAACTGGACAGGTTCCCTTTCAGAGTCCGTGCCATAGTTCTATGGCTTTGAGTAAAGGGCCCAAAACCTTTTTTCTACGAGGCTCGCTCACTCAGATAAGCTGGGGCGGAAAATTTGGCTAATTGAGAATACATCTATGTGGTAAGTGTGCACCACAAAAAACAAATCCTGGCCCAGTGCATAATAGAGAAAAAAAACGGGGGCCGAATTTTTTTTAAAAACTGCGACTTTGCAGTGTTTTCTATTTTTTTTAGTTGTATTTCATTTCTTGGTCTCATTTGATGGATGGAAATTTTTCAGAAATAGAGATGTTTTATTGGTTTTTGTACAGAAAATGGCTTGAAACTGAGTTCAAAGTAAAAAAATGTTAAATTTTGCCGTGTTCAAGTCAAAAAATAAATTTAAAATGGGCCCGCTGGTGGGTTAAAATAATTACAAATGTGGTTTTATTATTTTACAATTATTACAATATTGCATAATTTAAAACTTCCATTTTTTTGGGTTTTAATAAAAATTCATTGTGAAAAAAAAAAAAACAAAAAAGAAATTTTTGTAAAAATGAAAATTAACTAATAAAGGGGAAAAGTTAGTTTGGCCGGGAAATTATTGTTTATTTACCCCATTTTGAAATTGGAATATTTTGTTTGAGTTAAATTGGGGTTTCCAATTTTTGTCCCTTTTTTTTGTACGTGTTGAAACAGTTGCTGGGGGATTTCTTGTGCTAATCGATAGAATAGAAATAATACTGTGAAATAGCTGAATTTTGGGGACTGGAAAAAGCAATTTGGGCCCAAAAAGGGGGCAAAATTAGCAAAATCCCATCCGTAAAAATCCCAAACCCTCCAAAAAATTTCGAAAATTTGTCAATTTTATCAAATTTTATTTTTTTTTATTCCTTCGAAAAGATTCTCTTCCATTTTATAAGAAAAATAAGAATATTTTTAAATTCTTGGACATGGGGCCCCCAAATTTGGCCTCTGGACCCCGAAAGGGGTTAAATTTTATTTGTCTGACTGCCATTAGATTGTTCCCTTGTTTGTTTACATTCTCCGTTTTTTTCATTTATTAATAACAATAATAATAAAGTTGTGATAAAAAAAGAGTCATAAGCCCTTCTTTAAATGCCAGATTACAAATGATTAACCCTTTCGGGGGCCCGACTCCCGATCTGAAACTTGTCCACAAGATCCAAGAATTTAATTTTTTTGTAATGAAATGGTAGAGAATCTTTTTCTGAAGGTAATAAAGCAAAAATTATGAAATCTGATGGAAAATTGATGAAATTATGCTATCGCGACTTTTGCGGTGTCCGCAATATTTACGTAGTATTGGTGATTTTGCCCACTTTGAGCCTATTTTAGGCCAAGTACTCTGTGACAGTTGACAAAATTCTTAGCTATTTCGCTAGTATGCCTTCCATTTTATTGATTAAGCACAAGAAACTACCCAATCAAATTTGGTATTACAGTGGAACCTCTACTTGGATTTTAAACCCCTTTCGGGACCTTGCTCGCAAGAGGATTTGCTCGTTTGCAGAGTAAATTTTTCATTTAAATTAATTGAAATAAAATTAATCCGTTCTGGCCTCGGAACGACAAAATATACTTTAATATTTCACTAATATCAACCTACGGATTATTTATCTATCAAAATTGTCTCCTATGACATGATAATCAATTTTAAATAACATATTATTATTATTATTATTTTTATAATCAAATAGAAGCACTAAACCACAGGGGTTATACACCCTGCATAAATAACATAGAAACATGATAAATACACTAGAATGAATGAAATATTACGTATGTAAGTGTTTAAGCGAAAAGGCACAGCAGCCATTGTTTTTTTATGGATAGGGCTACCATGGGGGCCATTCCTCCATACCTTCCCATGCTTTTATTATAAAAGAAAACAGTGTATTTGTAAGGCAAACCCCATTAGATCATTTGAATACGTAGTTTCATAAGGAAAAAAATAATAATAATAATAATAATAATGGAAAATAATAATAATAATACATAAAGAAATTATGTAGTAATACAGCATTTACCTTGGATGGAGAAGAGATTTGGGACATTGGCGTATGCAGTCAGTTCATTTTGTTTCCTCCTTTTTTAGAATGTTTTGGAAATGACTTACGCAAGCATCATTACATGGAATTTAAGAGAGAAGTGACTGAGAAATATGAGAGTGGTATGCGGGTGCTGGAACTTGCCAGGATGTTTGGCAAAACAAATCAACAATTACAACCATCCTGTCAAAGAAAGAAACAGATCAAGGTGGCTGATGTTGCCAAAGGAGTAAATGTGCTTACGAAACAAAGGTCACCAATAATGGAACAAATGGAAAAGTTATTATTATTGTGATTAAAGAAAAAACAAATGGTGGGAGACAGTTTAGTGGAGTCTGTTATTTGTGAGAAGGCAAGGCATTTGCATGAAGATCTTGTGAAGAAACTCCTGGAACAAGTGCTGCTGGTGAATTCTAGGGCCAGCAAAGGCTGGTTTGAGAGATTTAAGAAGCGCAGTGGCATACACAGTGTTGTAAGGCATGGTGAGGCTGCAAGTTCAGACAAACATTCTGCTGAAAGTTTGTGCAGGAATTCTAGGACTACATGAGTGAAATCTGAAACCCCAACATGTGTTTAATCAGACGAAACAGGCCTGTTTTGGAAGAAAACACAAGGAGGACCTACATCATCAGCAGGAGGAAAGACTACAGGACACAAGCCTATGAAAGACAGGCTAACTCTCATGTTGTGTAGCAATGTGCAAGTGGGGATTTCCAAAGTGAAGCCTTTTACTGTATCACTTGAAACTCCCAGAGGTTCACGAAACACAATGTTCACAAGAAAAGATTGTGTGTGATGTGGAAATCAAGTCAAAATGCATGGGTCACAAGGTCAATTTTCAAAGATTGCTAATGATGTGTTTGGCCCAAGTGTTAAAAATACCTTCAGGATAACAATTTGGGACTCCAAGTGCCTTCCTGGTACTGACAATGCTCCTTCACATCCTCCAGACTTGGAAGACCCAATGTCTAGGACTTCAAATTTATAAAAGTGAAGTTCTTGCCTCCCAACACCACTCCTCTTCTCCAGCCCATGGACCAGCAGGTCATTTCTAACTTCAAGAAACTGTACACCAAAGCTATGTTTCAGAAGTGCTTTGAAAATGACCTCAGACACTGAATTGACTCCTTAGAGAGTTCTGGAAGATTCACTTCAATATCTACAACTGCATAGCCTTATAGGTAAGGCTTGTGAGGGGGTGACTACCAGGACTTTGAACTCTGCTTTTGGAGACCACTGTGGCCAGATTGTGTCCAACAGAGGGATTTTGAAGGATTTGCAGCTGACGACCCTGTGCTCAGAAGATATTGTGGCATTAGCCCAGCCTGGGTTGGAGGTGAGTGGTGAGGATGTGGAAGAGTTGATGGAGGACCACAGGGTAGAGCTAACAACTGAAGAGCTGCAAGAGCTTCATCTGGAACAGCAACAGACCACAGCTCAGGAACTTGCTTCAGAAAGGGAGGAGGAGGAAAAGGAAGAGAAGGAGGTGCCTTCTGCAGAGATTAAGGAAATTTGTTCTATGTGGATTAAGGTGCAGACATTTGTTGAAAAACCATTCACTGTTTGAAACAAGTCACTAAAATATGTCAGTGATAAAACCCAACCCACTTGTGGAGAAAGTAAAGATATTAGAAACAGTAAGGTTCATACTTGAGTTTGGGACAAGGCTCAGTGACTCTGCTTGTCCAGGTACTAAAGAATGCAAGAAGGGAAGTAACCCCAGAGAGGGACTTGTTATCTGAATTCCTTTTGAGGGGGATTCCCTTCCAAAACTAACTCCTCTCTATTTCCTCCTCCCTATCTTCCAGAAGCCAGCATTAGTTCACAAAGGTATGTAATACTAATTTAACCTCAAACTGTCCATTGTCGCAGATATACGCTCACTGCGTAGCCACGAACGTAGATCTACGTTTTTTTCAAATGCTTTAACCTTGCTTACGATAAGCCTGAGTTGCCTAGAGATTAGAGAATGGGTCTGTGCACTCAGTGTGTGTAGTATTACAAAATGTGGGAATGACAAACAAAATGCACTCTTCATTTTAAAGAAAACGAATACCCATTTTTCTCCAAAATACTCGTCAGCTACGCGAGTGAACGTATATCTACGTGTGGACAGTTTAAGGGTTAATTGTTAAAAATTTTTTTTGTGTGAATATTTTTGTCTGGAACGGATTAATTGTATTTACATTAATTCTTATGGGGAATATTAATTCGGTTAGCGCCATTTCGGTTAAAGCGCAGCTCCTGGAACAGATTACGCCGCTAACCGAGGGTCCTCTGTATGTGTAAACATGACTGGCAAATACGTATTTTCACTTGCTCAGGAACCAGACGGTGTAATACCTGTTGTTCAGGAGTGGATCTCTCTGAGAGACGTGAAAGCTAGACGCTAGATGGACAGATAGACAGAGAGCTTGATATAGACAGAGAGCTTGACAGAGAGCTTTACAGACAGAGCTGGACAGACAGATAGACAGAGAGCTTGAAAGACAGAGAGCTTGACAGACAGAGAGCTTGACAGACAGAGAGCTTGACAGACAGAGCTTGACAGATGAGAGCTTGACAGACAGACAGACAGAGAGCTTTACAGACAGAGCTTGACAGACAGATAGACAGAGAGCTTGAAAGACAGAGAGCTTGACAGACAGAGAGCTTGGCAGACAGAGAGCTTGAAAGACAGAGAGCTTGAAAGACAGAGCTTGAAAGACAGAGAGCTTGAAAGACAGAGAGCTTGAAAGACAGATAGACAGAGAGCTTGACAGACAGAAGACAGAGAGATTGACAGACAGATAGACAGTTTGACAGACAGCTATGTTTGTGTAACAGTGAAAACAGAGGGGGATGCTCATCAAATGTCACCCCTTATCTTCTCTTATCATTGTCAGCAGTGGACTGACTTGTCTTACATCATGCTTCAAGGGAACTTATTATTTTATTCTTACTTACTATTATTATTTTTATTATTATTTTTATTATTATTCTTATTCCTATGATTATTATTATTATTATTATTATTATTATTATTATTATTATTATAATTATATACTCCCACGTATCCAAACATTGTTGGGACCTATAAATACATTGTATATATTCCTAGAAAATAGTGAATGACCAAGGCAGGTGTAAATGTCCACCTGTCAGTGTGTTTTAGACAATTTGAGTACAATTTCAATACCTAATATTAGTGTTAGAACAAAGAACTATTATAAATTGTAATTATCAGAACATAAAAATTATATAAAATAATATAAAACAAGAAAAAGGTATATCGGGCAACACTTCTGTTGCCATCAAGGAGCATCCAGTGCCAACTTCTCGGCCTCATAGTCTCGTAAGTACTGACCCTAAAAATTTTTATCCCCATAACACTTAGAAAAGCGTGCTCTTTATTTCTATAAAAACAATTACAGTGACCCCGAGTTTCGTAAAAAACTTCACTCCTGAAGTCTGCTCAAGCACCATTACCTGAATTTAATTTAATTTTAAGGAAAATGTCACGTAGGTTAAAGCTCCATATTTCAGGATCCCCAAAAATACACTTCCACAAGCACTTACAATATTATACTTACATAATTGTACGATTCCGGGTTTACGTAAACTCGGGGGTCCACTGTATTTTTTTTTTTTTTCAAAATATTCAGGGCACTGGGGTAGTGAACGTATATATATGTTTGGACCGTTTACAGGTTAATGTAGGTGAGAGGTGAGTATTATTTATTTTGTAGGCAGTCAGGTGTAGGAGGTATGGTAGCCAGCCAGGCCACTCCCACCCATATGTAATATAATACATTTAAAGCTCCCTAGAGCAATAAATGTATATACAGTACACTCATTACTTAGCTTAAAATATTCGTAGTCTTAATGTAGGGTGAGAAGTGAGTAAACAATATAAAAATGAATAAACAAGAGAGAGAAAACAAGTACAGTGGACACTCGGATTACGCTATTATTTCGTTTCAGAATGCTGTTCAATTGCCGCAGCTGAACGAATTTGTTCCTATAAGGAATAATGTAAATTAGATTACTCCTTTTAGACCCCCAAAATACACTTACAAAAGCACTCTACAAAAATACACTTACATAATTGTTGGAGTTTGGAGCATAACGTAAACTGGGGGTCCACTAAATAAGATAGAGAGATGAAAAGGATGTAAAACAGATCTAAGGTGTCTGGTTTTGGTTGATACACCTTCATCTACACCTAATATCTCATATTTATGTTAATTCTTAATCTACTGTGGGTATATTTATCATGTTTATATGTTACGTAGCATGTTTATTATATAATTTTGAAAAATATCATAGGAGGATTTATGGAAAATGTTTATATTATTGCAATATACGACATTTAATGTGCCTGAGAGTGATTATTATTATTATGTATTATTATTATTAATATGGTGTCCTCAAGACTAATAAGACTCTCTTAGTGATTTATGTGTACCTGCAAGCCAGCACAGTGTGTAAGTTTATTTAGGTACAGGTACACACAAGTACAGTGGTACCGAGTTTCGTACTGTTCCCAACTCCGAACAATTATGTACGTGTATTATTCTAAGTGTATTTTTTGGGGTCTGAAACAGACTAATCTAATTTACAGTGGCCCTCAACTAACGAACTTAATCTGTTCCAGGAGCTAGTTCTTAACACGAAAAGTTTGTAATTTGAAACCTTATTTCCATAAGAAATAATGTAAATACAATTAATCTGTTCCACCCAAAATATTCACATACTAAATAATAAAAACAGATTAATAAATAACATTTACTTACTTTTATTGAAGAGAGTTGCAGGCATCTGGAAGATAGGGAGGAGGACAGAGGGGGGTGTTAGTTTTTAAGGGGAACCCCTCCAAAATAACTTCAGGTAACAAGTCCTTATCTGGGGTTACTTCCCTTCTTTTCTTTTAATGCCACTAGGACCAGCTTGAGAGTCACTGGATCCCTGCCTTGTGAAATAACTGTCCACAGTCTCTGTTTCTGGCGCCTGTTTAATATTTTCCTGAAGTGCAACATGGTTTCACTGAACTGGATGCACAGATGGCTCATTTCAGCTTGCTCAGGTGGTGTTTTTCAACAAATGTCTGTAACTCATTCCACTTTGTACACATCTCCTTAAGCACTGAAGAAGGCACCTCCTTCTCTCTCTCTCCTCCTCCTGTGAAGCAATAACCTCAGCTCTGGTCTGATGCTGTTCCAGTTCCAGCTGTTGCAGCTCTTCAGTTGTTAGCTCTACCCTGTGGTTCTCCACCAACTCACATCCTCACCACTCAACTCCAACCACAGGCTGTTTCCCAATGTCACAATATCTTCCTTGCCAACAGGCACAGTGTCGTCAGGTCAGCCTCAAATCCTTCAAAATCAATCTTTTTCTAACACAATCCGGCCAGGTCTCCAAGAGTTCAGTCCCGGAAGTCACTCCCTCCCAAGCCTTACCTATAAAGCCTATGCAATGCACGATATTGAAGTGACCTTTCCAGAACTCTTAGGTCAACTCAGTGTCTGAGGCCATTTGAAGCACTTTTCAAACACTGCTTTGGTGTACAGTTTCTGAAGTTTGCAATGACCTGCTGTCCATGGGCTGATGAGAGTGTGGTGTTAGGGAGGCAAGAAGGAGAACTTCACTGTGATGAAATTGAAGTTGCCAGCCAACAACTCTTCCAAGTTGTGAGGATGAGCAGGGAGCATTGTCCAGTACCAGGAGGCACTTGAGTGGCAATTCTTTTCCAGGAGGTATTTTCACACTAGGCCAAAACACTCCAGTCAACCATTCCATTAAAAAGTCCTTAGTGACCCACATTAGTGTTAGCGTTCCAATAAACACACAAATAATTCCTGTTAACATTGTGTTTCTTGGAAGGCTCTGGGATTTTCTGCGTGATACACCAGTAAAGGCTTCACTTTAAAATCACCACTGGCATTGGCACACATCATAAGATTTAGCCTGTCTTTCATAGGCTTGTGTTCCTGGCAGTGCCTTTTCCTCCTCAGTAATAAAGGTCTTGTTGGGCATTTTCTTCCAAAACAGGCCTGTTTCATCACAATTAAACACTTGTTGGGGAGGAATTCTTCAGCCCTCTACGAACCCCTGGAATTCACTCAAACTTTTCAGCTGCACGTTTGTCTGAGCTGGCTGCCCACCATGTCTCACAACACCGTGTATGCCACTACGTTTCTTAAACCTCTCAAACCAGCCTCGCTGGCTTTAAAAATCACCTCCTCACCACTGGTTCCAGGCATTGTCTTGACAAGATCTGCATGCAATGCATGCATGCATTTTCACAAATTATCACCGTGGAAATACTATCACCTGCTAATTGTTTATTGTTTATCCACACCATCAACAACTTCAACCTCATTAACCGTTTTCAATCTCTTTTTCGTTAACATATCAACACCTTTGCAACATTATCTTCCTTGATCCTTACTTTCTGCCAGGATAGTGCCAATACTAGATTTGTTTTTGTTTTACATCCTGGCAAGCTCACTCACACGTATTACCATTTTTCTACAATCTCTTTCTTCATTCTGATGGTGGTCCTCACTCTTTACCAGGGGTGCCACTAGAAGTTTTGACCCATGGTGACGTATTTCACAGTGACAATCACTAAACAATCAATAAACACAAATAAAATTATTGTGACTGTTTGAAAGAGCGCACTGGGTAATGTTCTCTCAATGGTAAACAATGCTTGATTGGCGTCCTGCACAGGCGCAGGGCAGGCGGAGAGGTCTGGTACGGTTCACTTCACGAGTAAATGTTCGCTACGTGAGAAAATATTTTGCAAAAGTGCTCCGTTACGATTTGTTCGCTATATGGAACGCGTTCTCATAGGCGGAGGTCCACTGTACATTATTCCTTGCGGAACAAATTGCTCGGCACAGCACTCAACAGCCTTCTGGAACGAATTATGGCTGAAACACGGAGTACCACTGTGTAATTATCAGAGCAAGCCAGTGGACCCCCGAGGCACGGGCCGCGCAATCCATCTCCAGGAGCCAGGGCCTCAACTCGAACTGGCCAAAGCCTCCAACCATTACAGTGGACCCTCGGTTTTCGTTGAAAATTCTTTCCAGAATGCTGTTTGAGTGCCATTACTAAAATGAATTTGTTCCCATAAGAACAAATGTAAATTAGAATACCTGCTTCAAACCCCCAAAAGTACACTTACAAAATCTTTTCATTTACATAAATGTTCGGTCTTCGGAGATGCACAAAAGCCGAGGGTCCACTGTATTTCCCATAAGAAATAATGTAAATACAATTAATCTGTTTCACCCAAAACTCATTTTTAAAGAATAAATACTATAGTTTTACATACAGAAAACAACAGAAATAAATACAAAGCACTAATTATAATGATAAACGAACATTTGAATCAGTTTTACCTTTATTGAAGACTCTTGTTGGCATATGAGAGAGGCTGAGAGTTTAATGGAGGCAGGATAATATATCCTTCAATACGACACTAATAGCAAACTCTATGGCTTATTTATCTATCACAATTCATCTAATATGACATAATAAACAATATTAATAACATAGAAACATGATATATACTCTAGAATTAATAAAATATGTCATTAAGGTTATTTACCATTTTGTCCTAGGCACATGCCGATAGACACTAGGCCTGTCGTATACAGTAGAACGTCATTTAGCACGAGAAGTTATGCTCCTGAAAAAGTCGTGTTAGGATAATTTCGTCTTAAATAATTAACAGAACTTATGGGAAAATAGTTACGTGTTTGAGAGTCCCCAAAAAGCCAAACAAGTTTCTTTAGACCAACATATCTTGCAAAAATTGATGGCGAATATGTAATTTTAGTTCATTGTCATGACTATTACTGCTTAAGACTACAAATGCAATAGAAATAATAGTATTTTCTTACCTTAAATTAGGGGTAATGATGTTTGTGGATGGTAGTGAAGTTATGGATATGGATGGTGTGGCCCTACTGAGCTGAGGTGGATATGTAATTGTAGTATTGTCATGATCTATTACTGCTTAAGACTACAAATGCAATAGAAATAATAGTATTTCTTACCTTAAATTGTGGGTAATGATGTTTTGTGGATGGTAGTGAAGAGTGGATATGGATGGTGGCCCTACTGGGCTGAGGGATAGTAGAAGCTCTGAACTGAAGTTTATGGTTGAACTGAGGCTCAACTTTAAGTCAAATAAGCCATTCAGTAAGTCAGTCAAGCTATTCAGTAAGTCAGTCAAGCCATTCAGTGTCAGTCAAGCCATTCAGTAAGTCAGTCAAGCCATTCAGTAAGGCAGTCAAGCCATTCAGTAAGTCAGTCAAGCCATTCAGTAAGTCAGCCGCTTGGCCCAGTAAGTCAGCTGCTTCATTCAGTAAGTCAGTCAAGTCATTCAGTAAGTCAGCTGTCATTCAGTAGGTCAGCTGCTTGGTCTAGTAAGTCAGTCAAGCTGGCTCCAATAAGTCAGCCGCTTCGCCCAATAAGTCAGTCGTCACCCAGTAAGTCAGCTGCTTGGCCCAGTAAGCTGCCGTTGGCCCAGTAGGTCAGCTTCAAGCTATCTAGTAGGCTGTCAAGTCATTCAGTAAGCTGGTCAAGTCATTCAGTAGGTCAGTCAAGTCATTCAGTAAGTCAGTCAAGTCATTCAGTAAGTCAGTCAAGTCATTCAGTAAGTCAGTCAAGTCATTCAGTAAGTCAGTCAAGCTATCTAGTCAGTCAGTCAAGTCCATCTGGTCAAGTCATTCAGTCAGTCAGTCAAGTCATTCAGCCGTCAGTCAAGTCATTCAGTCAGTCAGTCAGTCAGCCGTCAGTCAGTCAGTCGTCAGTCAAGGTCAGTCACTCAGTCAGTCATTCAGTCAGTCAAGTCAGTCAGTCAGTCAAGTCAGTCAGTCAGTCAAGCCGTCAGTCGCCACAAACTTATGTTTACATCTTTTTTATGTGTACAAAGTAACACTTCATTACGGCCACGGGTTATGTCTTTGTCTAATATCTTTGTTTTCTTCGTTAATTCAAGATCGCAAAACACAATTCACTCTTTATTTTAATCTTCACAAACACAGCTGGCTTGTAGCCAGGACTTCTAACGCGGTATGAAATACGACGAATGCTGGGGTCCGTGGTGGGTGGGGTAAGGCGGGTGGTGTCTGCTGAACCACAACAACAGTAGTAGTATCAAGACTGCTTCAGAGAATGGTTACTTGCTCTTTCCTTCCCACAAACTGTAAGTAAGTTTATTCAGGTATACGCCACAGATACAGTTGTCGAAGACATCACATGGCAGCATATGTGTAGAGAACCTAGGATAACCCAAAAGTCAGAGTGACAGTATTTCCATTGACTGGACTTGGGTTATCCTAGGTTCTCTACACATATGCTGCTATGTGATAATGTATGTAACTGTACTCACCTAATTGTGGTTGCAGGGGTCGAGACTCAGCTCCTGGCCCCGTGTATCTGAATAAACTTAGTTTACAGGAAGGAAAAAAACAACTAATTCCTTTTCCTCAAAGCATGAGGATTCTTAGCAGTAAATATTTTTCCCCTCCTGCCAACCGTGTAATATCATCTTTACGTCGTGTAAGATGATAATGTGTCGCAAATCTTAAATCGTGCACCGTAACGTGCAACATAATCTCGTGCTAAATGACGTTCTACTGTATATTTTTTGTGGGGGTGTTTTTTAAGGGAAACACTTCAAATGTTTCGCCCCGCTAGCCACCATGAGGGAACTGGCGATAGTGTTATTGTTATATGGTTTATAAGGGCCACTGACCATGTTAATATAGTGGTGGTGTTGGGCTTGGTAGCAGCAACCACCACCACTATTCACTGAAACAGTGTACGAAATTTTTATAAATAAGAAATATTTACACTTTAATTTATAAATAAGAAATATTTAAGCTTTAATTTATAAATAAGAAATATTTACACTTTATAAATAAGAAATATTTACACTTATCTTGGAGGAGAGGGTGGCAGAGGGCGACTTTGGACTCAGTTCCTTAATCGCTCAACTTACTTGCTACACTGTTAATGCTACACTTTATCGCTGGTTTGGTGCTATACCCTTTTATCGACTCATGTTGCTTTAGTATCATACATATCGAAGAATCAGTGAATCACTGAAGAAGACACATTCTCCCCTCTCTTACCCTCCACATTGGTACTTTGTTAAATTTTCTTCAATTCTATCGTGTTTGTCACTTTTTTTACCAAAGGGCTGCCATTTATGAAGTTTATTTGGCCCATGGTGGCTTATTTCACAGTCACAATCAATAAACAAGCACTAAACACAATGAATTTATTGTGAAATGTAATGTTCAGTCAATGGTAAACCTAGCTAGACTGGTTTTACAGCCCTGCGCGGGAGGCGCACAAGAGCAGGCAGGCAGACAGGTCTGGTACGTGGGCTGATAGTCGGGAAACAACCGATTGTCGGGGAAAAATTGAGCCAATAAAAGCGACGAAAGTCAACCAGCGAAAGTCCACTGTATATATAAAACATGAAATAACAAAACACTTGAAATTTTGGAAAGTTTCCAGACATAATGGAGAAACGATGCTCACGGAGCTCACAGAGAATGTAAACAAACCGGGTGGCAGGACTGTATTAGAAAGTCAGGTGGGGGAGCCATTTAGCAAGTTTGGGCATAATTTGAAATGTCCATATTAGCTGAACAACGAAGTGAAATGTCATAAAGCGGGACTCCCACTTTATTCTTATAAATAATCAATTAGTACATATATTTAATCTATGATCAAGGTGGAGTCTCAAGTGCCAGAGCTCAACCCTATAAACACACCCTAGATGAGAACATCACAATGAGTACACAGAAATTTTCCTTACCATTATTAATGAGCTGAGTGATATTTGAATTTTTTCAGTGGTCAACAGTGGGTCTGGGGTGATGTTGCTTGTTGTCAGTGGTCAACAGTGGGGCTGGGGGATGTTGTCAGTTGTCAACAGTGGGCTGGAGTGATGTTGTCAGTGATGAAACAGTGAGGTGTTATGGTTTTGCTTGTGGTTGTCAGTGGAACCGAACATGATGTTGCCTGTGTTAAAGATAATTATATAATTATAGTGAACAAGTAATAACACTTTCCTGTCACTCAAAGAACTACATCAGTGGGACCACTGGAATGAATTATGTTAGTACTGGGGTTCCATTCAGTTCACTCATTATTACCATAAAATATGTTTTCTTTAATTTGGGGAGAAAAGGGAAAAATATTTTTTTTAAAAAAGTCAGGTGTAATTATGGAACCCCCCTGGCCACCCCACCCCCTACGACATTTTAAAACTCACTAGAGCAATAAATGCTATACTACAGTACACTCATTACTTTCCTTAAAAAATTTGTAGTTCCCCCACTGTGGAACCCCCACTCACAAACTTTCATTGAGACCCTGCTCACAAACTTTCAGGGGACCCCCCGCCACAAACTTTCCGTCAAGCCCTTGCTCAAACCACGTTTGGGCCCCCGCTCCAAAATTTCACTGTCGGACCCCCCAAAACCTTTAGACCCTGCTCAACTTTCACTGGAGACCCTTTCTCACAAATTTCACGTCGAGCCCCCTGCCCCAAAATTTTACTGTCGGACCCTGCCAAAAATTTTCACGTTGAGACCCCTCCAAAACTTTCACTTGGGGCCCCTTTGCTCAAAATTTTCATTTCCAAGCCCCCTGCCACAAACCACTGTCGAGACCCCTGCTCACAAACTTGCTCGTGTCAAAATTTAAAAAAAAATTTTGTGAAATAATAGAATCTTTTCCCAATGGTAATGACACCAAAAGTAAAAAATTTGATGGAAAACTTGAATTATCCCCTTGTTGAAGGCTTGCAATTTTACCACGGCATTTCACCCATTTTGACCCCTATTTTCACCCAAATTTCCCACTGTTCCAGTCAAAACTCATGGCTATTTCACTAGAACTCCATTTGTTCTATAAATTGAGTAGAAGAAATCACCCCTTTTAGACTTCAACTCCCCAAAAAAGTTGAAATTGCTTTTTGGCAAATTTCACAAAATTTCAAAAGTTCCTTTTAAAACATAGCCCAGAATAAACAATGCAGACTTTCCCTAATTAAAAAAAAAAAATTTCTGATCATCAGTCGTCCCCGGGCCCCCTTTATTACTCTTTTTTCCATTTTGAATTTTTATTGCACAAAAAAAAGTTTTCTGTTATATTGTAAAAATTGTATAATTAATGTCAACCCATTCGTGACTGCATATTAGACTGGCCATTACACATTTTGGGATGGTGACATTACAGGGCCCCCCGGTTTTTTGTGTTTTTTTTCCCAGAATGCTGTTAAATGCCATTAAAAAAACAAATTTATTGCTATAAGGAAAAGAAAAGTAGACTTGCCCTTTTTGGGCCCCTTACACTTAAAAAAACTTTTACAAAATACACTTCATAAAACAGTTTGGAGCATCACGAAAACCGGGGTCCACTGCATTTGTTTCTTTTGAACATCAACAAAATTAAATATTTCCACTACTTTGTTCTCAATTTTAAGGTACTTTTCAATTTAAACCAATCAAAAACATCTCTATTTTTGTAATATAACATCCATTCTATCAAAAAAGACCAAGAAAACGGAACACAACCATAAATAATAAAAAACACCTCAAAGTTTTTTTAAAAAAACATGGTTGGAGTTTTTTTTTATTTTTCACTGAAACTGCAGGATTTTTTTTTTACTGTGCACACAAAAAAGCACACCCATTTCCCCCACATTTTGGCTACCAGCTTTTTCCCTAGATCTGGCCCAAAAATTTGGGAAATCCCACCGGCACTGGCTTGTAAGAACCACACACCAACAGTAAAGGGTTTTTTTGGTAAAAGGGGACTAAATGAGAAAAAAAGAATAAACAAAAAAGAGAGAAACGGAAAAAGGGGAGGACAGAGCCACAGATTATGTAAACAAGCAGCGAATGCACGGTTATGGTTGATACCATTCATTTCCATGTTTGTGGTTATACCCAAAAACAAACACCTTACACTGTGTACAAGTTGTGTCCATGTTTGTGGAGAAAAAAAATTTCAAAAGAGGGGGGGATCACCCTTTCCCCTTTTCAAGGGCTCAGCCCTTTTTGCCCCAGAAAGGGCCGGCATCTGGCTTCCGGGCAACAACAACTGGTAAAATGAGACCCAGGAACCCGACCCAGCTCTGACCAGTGTACAACAATGTATGATTAAAAGTCATTTGATATAAATGGGACTTTTTTCCCTTGGGGAAAGAAAAAAAACTGTTTTTTTCCCATTTCTACACTTGAACCCAATCATGTGCTCCAAGATCGAAATATTTAGAGAAAAAAGCATTTTAACGAAAAAATTTTGGGAAAAAAGTGGGAAATTTAGCGAGGCGTCCGAGCTCACTGAGCGCAGGGGGGAGCTCAGATTGAACTAACCAACAAAGGGGAAAGGGGGCACGGCCGGGGTTTTGACCACAAAAGGCATTTACGGCACTTGATTCCCATTCAACCCACAACGTCGGAAAAGGATAAGAACCTGTCCCGGCAGGATAATTTAAAAATAAAATTGTGGTATACAGGGACCCCCTTTTAAAAAAGGGCCCCAAAGCTTTGAAACCAAACTTTTTGTAAACAGGGAAAAAATTCCCCGGTTACCGAAAGGGGTTTTGCGTGTCCGCTGCTCCCAAAACGCAGGACGCCAGTGGCGTTGTTTTTCCATTGAGAGAACATTACCTAGCGCTCTTCAAAGATTCCCAAAATGTGGTACCCCGATTTCGTGATCCCCCCAAACACCCTTTTTTAAAATTGATTTTTTTTAAAAGCTTTTTAAATGTAATTTTGGGGGGCTAAAAGGTATTATTTTATATTTTTATGGGGATAAATTTTTTTGGAATGGCACTTGAACAGCATTCTGGGAAAGAAAAATATCGTAAGTCGGGGTAAGTTTTTGGGGCTTTTGGTGGTTTAGTTATTGCCACTGTAAAAAAGTCACCATGGGTCCCAAAAGCTTCCCAGGGGACCCTGTGGAAAGGAGGAGGAACACCCTCGAACTGAAGAAGGAAATATAGAAAAATATGAGAGTGGTGTACATCTAGGTCTTGGGACAAAAAAA
>WNWK01018073.1:0-40885 GCA_009830355.1 Cherax destructor
AAATCGTAAACCGAGGTACCACTGTACATAAAACTACATGCTAATATCAACCCTGCGCTCAGAATTCTCCTCAACAACTTTAATAGGTCCCACGAACATGACACAAGACACAGATCACTATTTGACATACCCCGAGTCCATACTAACCAATGTAAAAATTCTATGCACATAAAGGGCCCCAGAATCTGGAATTCATTACCAGTAAATATCAAGTTAACCTTGTCGGAAAATCAATTCAAGACTCTTCTCAAAAATCACCTACTCACCCTATACTAAATACTCATACTGTAACAAACTTTCAAACCCAATATTATTTTACTTAAGAAGTTCTCAATTTGATATGTTCATCCTCCTTAACACTTGTTGCAATTTCATATCATCATATTGTCATTTAAAATCTTATAGTATCATCATTTTCTTAATTTGAAATAAAATATATATCTAGAAGAAACTCTAAAAACTATTTCTAGTATTGTTATTATACTAGTATAGCATTAACATACTGTAATTTGAAATAAATTATACAACTAGATTAAACTCAACCAATTTCTCTTGTATTGTCTTTTAATAGTATGTATAACCATATAAAAATTTAAATAATACAGAACTAGAATAAACTCAATCAATTTCTTTAGCATTAAGTACTTAGTGAATAAGTCTCTAGAATAAACTGCCCCTAATGCCATGGCATGCCAGTGGCTCTCCTTGCATTACAGTTTTATAATTGTTTTATAATTGTAACTACCAATAACATTGTACACTTGTAACATGCATTGAAATAAAAATTATTATTATATTATTATTATTATTATTATGGGTGGCTGGGCATTAGCGAATGTTCGAAGCTTGCGAAAGTGAAACTCGTGAAAGTGGAGGGCTAGCTGTAATTGATTTATTCAGTTTTTCTTTTTATTGTCATTAATAACTGATTTTCATTTTGTAATAGATTATACTACAAGCATATAGCTAATACAGGTATGTTGCAAATGTACTGGCACTGAACCAGGCCTGCAGCAAATAGTTAGCAGATAACAAACTATTACTACACTTAGGGAAAAATAGGAGCCATACTTTTTGGTTCAGAGTAAAAACTAGGGATATGTTAATGTATCAGTATCACACACACTCGCACCGTATCACACACCACAACTAGTAACAAGGACAACAGGCCAAGTAATGAGCAATGACATTATGATATCAAGAGAAATTAAGTTTTTTAATATTTAAACTTCCTTTGTTATTTAATGGCCAAATGTTGATGTCTGTCTCTAAGGTAAGATTTCATGTATGAGAGCATGTCCTCTTATTCCATAATGTTCTAATTTAAGCAGCAGGCTGTGCGGGCTAATGTATCAATGGCTTTTTTTTTTAATCTATAAAAAGGTCAGTTTATTATTTTCAGGAGAGTAATAGATTGAGCCGAATATTAATATTGCATTATTCGTTCTTCCTGGCCTGAAGCCAAACTGACAAGCTATCTCTAGCTCAAACTCATTTGCTCTCACTCTCGGTACACAGCACCTCGTATATAAATCATTGAAAATTAAAGCATACTATAGTGGCAGTACTGATACATTACTTTATTGAAGTACAGTAGTACAGGTACTCCTCACTTAATGACCGAGTTCCGTTCCTAAGAGTAAGTCAGTAAACGAATTGGTTAAGCGAGGAGTCACCCTTACTGATATTTGAAGCATACTGTGCTGGTAGTGGGTTTGTGTCAACCATCTTTAGATATTGTTTTAATGTCACCTTTGCACCATTTATAACATTTTTAGTATATATTAAAAAAAACAAGGCAATAAAAAGAAGAAAAAAGTAAAATACACATACAGTACACTGGTTGGAGAGCTGGTTGTAAGTCCGAGTGGTCGTTAGACAAGTAGGTCGTTAAGTGACGAGTACCTGTACTGTATGTATAGACAAATCTCTGAATTCATGATTTTTTCTAGTTTTCATGTTTTGATTATCTATTGTTTTAACTGAATGGTTACATGTATTTTAGCATGTACACTCTCCTTAAATTTAAAACTAATAATAGATTTGACTTAAAATGTGTTTGATGGATTTCCCACCCCCTAAATCTCTCTTCTTTCAGATTATTATTTTTTAGGAACGTCATTTTAAACAGATTAGAGAAATGCAATATTTAAAGTGATAAGACTTCAGAAACACAAAATGAGCTCAAATCATAAACAAATTTATTATATGAGCATAAATTTGTATTCAATTGCATTACAGATATTCTAGATGTGCATGGCCTCTGGTAACATAATCCCCCCACAGATTTGACAGTTTGACTCTACAGATAATGCTTTATTTTTTATGTATTAATTATGCAATATTAAGTTGAACATCCACCTATTTTTTTTTTTTCTGGTGTAGTGTCTGTTTAAGAGTGATTAATATTCTTTCATTATTCCTCCTGTTCCCACATTTTGTCTGGGATCCAGATTAGATCCATTATGGTTTAAAACTTTGTAATTGTTATAGGATAATAATAAGTTATTGTTACTGGCATATTTTATTAATTTTTCAGGTTCCTGGAAGTTCAAAAATTTCTGAGGTTAAAAATATAGTAGAAGAATTCCTCTCTGTTGCACCTCACGCACAGCGACTTGTCTATAAAGGAAAGACTTTAGCAGGTGTGTTACAAATATTGAAGTCTTTCTCTAGTTAAAAAAAATAAATAAATTTGTTTTTAGTTTCAACTGACTACAGAACTTGGTGATATAGATCTGATACTCACATGTATTTTGATGAATTAAGGTCTTCACTGGTAGTGTATATCTAGTGCAAGAATCATGAAGCATATCTTGATAGGAATATCACCATCATGTAAACTGGATCTTCATCTTTGCTTTAGAGCTGTTTTCCATCTCATGGTTTTTGCACTTTTTAGAGTTGATACAGATCAATTCCAGAATTTTTGTTTTTTAACATTGTCCATCTCCCACCGAGATAGGGTGACCTGAAAACGAGGAAATTCTCAGTCGCTCATTCACGCACTATTTTGCCAGAAGTGTGCTGACATCATAGTTCAGACAGCCACTCTGAACTGCAGCATCTTCACCCCTCCTTGAGAGTGAAGTCTAACAAACTGATTTTCCCTAATTCCTTCATAAATATTACCTTCCACATACTCCAACAGCATTTCATGAAAACCATTTGCCTCTACTCCTATCTAATGTGCTCATGCAAACCTATTTGATGTTTAAGCCCCTGGCTCTCAAAATTTCTTTTACCTCCTCCTTCCCTCCATCCTTACTTTGGACAACCCCTGCCCCTCCTTCCCTCCACCCAAGATTTATACACCTTTCTATTTATCCTGTTTTGCTTCATCCTTTAATTAGGTATCCCCAAAGGGGTACCTTCAAGAGGTTGGCCAAATTTTTTTTTTTTTGGGGGCTCTGAGGTTAGCTCTTACTATCATGCACTTCATGGGGCAGGATGTTTTTTATATTTTGCACACTTGCAGTACAGCTTTTACCATCATGCACCTTGTGGGGCAGGATTTTTGTTTATACTGTGCACACTTGCAGTACAGACCCATTCTTTCATGTCTAGGCCAAAATTTACCACCCACAGCATATTTGAGGAAGCTGTGTTTAAAATGTAGATCTTTGTGAGTAACACTGGTATCGGTGTTATAGATCTATGTGAGAGACAGTGAATGCGTTAAAACACAACTTGTCACTCAACTCGAGCTGTGCCAATTTTAATTTTTCAATTTTATTAAGCAAATTGTTTCCAAAGTAATATCTAGTGAATGCCTACTTTCCTGTAGGGCTCCAGTGCTAACATATTCCCACCAGTTTTTTTGCTAGTGTAAGAGTTCAAGGACTTATTAACCCTTAAACGGTCCACACGTATATATACGTTAGTACTGCTACTGCCCCAAACGTATATTTACGTTTTATTTTTCCTGCCTCCAAATTTGGCACGATTGGCCTGAGATGTCTGGTCAGCATAGAATGGGTCTTAACACTCGGTGTGTGCCATATTAAAAAAATCTGGGACCACTTAGTACCTTGTGTGAGCACCAGTTAAATTGAGGGCCAGCTAGAGCAAACACTGCGGCAAACACCATAGATTCACTGATGTCATATTAACACTCCCCTTTGAAGTGGAAAGTGATGTCGGCAGTCTGGCAGGCCAGCTGGCTGCCTGCCTGCCTGGGGACTTGGCTGGCAAACAGCTGGTTGGCCACTTGGCTGGTTAGCTGGGTACCTGATTGGCTGTCTATCTCTGTCTGTCTGTATCTATCTGTCTCTATCTCACAGGAATACATACGTAAATACAATTATACATAGTGTAAATTACCTAGGATAACTAAAAAAATCAAGACAAACTGTTATACTGTGCTTGTGATCTGCGTAATACAGTTGGTTCATGAGCTACTCTCTGAGACAAGCAGAGAGAAAGGAGACGACACACAGACAGACAGGTTTGCGTAACAAATAAAGGGAAGCAGTGTAAGCTTGTCAAATGTCATCACTCTAATTACTGGACTGATAAGAAGAGATAAGACTACGGCTTACCCCTCGTGAAATGTCACCAGTCATCACTAGTGGAGATCAGATGAGATAAGGCAGCGACACAAATCTTACAATGCTTCAAGGGAACTTTTATTATTATTATTCACTATTATTATTATCATCATTATTATTACAGTCAACCCCCGGTAATCCGTTCCAGAGGGCCCGTCGATCACCGGTTTGGTCGATTTCCGATTCTAATTTCGCCATAAGAAATAATGGAAATAAAATTAATCCGTTCCAGACATCTAAAAGTATTAAAATAAAATATTTTTTAGAACTATTTGACATTAAATTACACACAATTTTATGACAAATAAAGAAATAATAGTACAATAACATGTCACTTACATTTATTGAAGAGTTGTTGATGTGTGCAAGACGGGAGGAGGGGAGAGGATGGAGTAGTATGCTAGTGTTTGGAAGGGGAATCCCCTTCCATTAACACTGCAGGTGGCAAGTTTTTTTCTGAAGTTACTGGCCTTTTTCTTAGAATGCTACACTCCCTGCATCCCTGCTTCACTCCCTGCATCCCTGCTTCACTCCCTGCATCCCTGCTTCACTCCCTGCATCCCTGCTTCACTCCTGCATCCTGCACCCCCCCTGCTTCACTCCCTGCATCCCTGCTTCACTCCCTGCATCCCTGCTTCACTCCCTGCATCCCTGCTTCACTCCCTGCATCCCTGCATCCCTGCTTCTCTCTGCATCCCTGCTTCACTCTCTGCATCCCTGCTTCACTCCCTGCATCCCTGCTTCACTCCCTGCATCCCTGCTTCACTCCCTGCATCCCTGCTTCACTCCCTGCATCCCTGCTTCACCCTGCATCCCTGCTTCACTCCCTGCATCCCTGCTTCACTCCCTGCTACACTCTTTACAACAGGCTTGGCACTATGAGCTTTCTTGGGGCCCATGGTGGCTTATTTAGCAGTTGCAAGCACTAAAAACAGTGGAATAATGACAATACAGTGGTACCTCCGTTTTTGTGTACTATCTCTGTTTTCGTGTGTCCGTTTTTGTGCAGTTTTTTCAGGGAAAATTTACCTCTGTTTTCGTGTGATTCCCTCCATTTTCGTTCATGGTACGGAACCCTGTCCAGTGCCCAGCGCACATACAAAGCCCGCAAGCCCTCTCACGCACATTCTCAGGCAGTGTAGCATTGTTTCTGATTAAGTGAACATTATCCTGCGAGTTCATGCAAAACATTTCTTAACAATCCATTGTTTTTGGCCCTTGATTATTGTGTGTGACTGCTAAATAAGCCACCACGGTCCCAAAGAAAGCTCCTAGTGTCAGTCCTTTGGTAAAGAAAGTGAGGAACACCATAGAATTAAAGAAAGAAATCGTAGCAAAGTGGTGAGATGCAGTGGTGGTGAGCGGCAGTGGTGGTGAGCGGCAGTGGTGGTGAGAGGCAGTGGTGCTTGTTTGTTGGTTGAGGCAGTGTTAGAGGCAGTGGTGATGAAAGGCAGTGGTGGTAAGAGGCAGTCTTAATGTAGAGTGAGAGGTGAGTAAACAAGATTAAATGAATAAACGAGAGAGAATGAGAGTGTAGAAGTTTCGGGAGTTTTGTCAACAAACCAGTTGTTGTTGTTGCTGCTGCTGTTGTTACCAGCCAGCCTGGACAGGAATGATTTCTGTTCACTCCTTGAAGCGACTGGAAAGAAGTGATCTAATGCAGTTAGCATTACAAACTCCGTTTTCTCTTATACTAATGAGTCTGAAGGAGGAAAGAATAGGAAGATGTTTTCATAGCTGGACCGAGTATGCCCGCCACCACATTCGTAATGAGACAACATTTTATTCATTCTAGAGTGTATATCAGGTTTTTGTTATTTATATTGTTTATTATGTCATATTAGATGAATTGTGATAGATAAATAAGCCGTAGAGCTGATATTAGTGTCAAATTGAAGCATTTTGTCCTGCCTCCCAACAATAAACTCGCCTCCCTCTCTCCTCCTCTCCATCTTCCATACACCAACAAGAGTCGCCAATAAAAGTAAGTGTGATGTTAAATGTTCATTTATACATGTTATTAGTGCTTTATATTTATTTGTTATTCTTTTCTGTATGTAAATCTATATTTAATCTCTAAAAATTATTTTTTGTTAATACTCCTGGGTGTCTGAAACGGATTAATTGAATTTACATTATTTCTTATGGGGAAAATGGCTTCAGTTTTCGTTGATTTCAGTTTTAGTCGATCCCTCTGGAACGGATTAAACACGAAAACCGAGGGACCACTGTATACTGGTATGAATGCGTGGGTGGTGGTCGCTCGCTTGTAAACAATAGCACACAGAGTGCCTGGGTGCCCAGCTTGGCCACGGGCCACGCGTACGCGTCCGGGACGAATCGCCGATTCCGAGCGGCTTGTCTATTACCGAACCAAAATTCTCATTAAAAAACCTGTCTAACACCGATTTGGACGATCTCCGACGCCGTCTATCACCGGGGGTTGACTGTATTATTATTTTTATGCACTATCATTATTATTATTATTTGAGTACAATTTCAGTACCTAATATTAGTGTCATAACACAGATTGGCTATGAAATCACAAGAACTACTATAAATTGTGATTATGAGAACATAAAAATTATATAAAAAAAAAAAGTGAAACAAAAGGTATATCGGCAACGATTCTGCAAGCGGCAGGACTCCTGTTGCTGTCAGGTGAGCATCCAGTGCCAACTTCTCCGCCTCGTATCTCGGTAACTACTGACCCAATTTTGTTTTTATCCTATAACACTTAAAAAAATGTGCTCTTTATTTCTATAATTTTTTAAAAGTTTCGGGGCACTGGGTGAGCTAACGTAAATATACGTGTGGACCGTTTAACCCTTTCGGGGTTGGTGCCGTACTAGTACGTTTTACGAGCAGGGGTTGGTGCCGTACTAGTATGCCCAAATTCTAGCGGCCTCAATTTAAGCAGAAAACGTCTGGTAGGCATACATATGAAAGAATGGGTCTGTGTGATCAGTGTGTGCAGTATAAAAAAAATCCTGCAGCACACACTGCATAATGAGAAAAAAAAACTGACCGTTTTTTTTATTAAAACAGCGACTTTGCAGTCGATTTTCGTATGGTATTTATTGATGTATTCTCGTTTTTTTGGTCTTATTCGATAGAATGGAAGATATATTACAGAAATAGAGATGATTTTGATTGGTATGACAATGACAAGTACCTTGAAATTGAGCTCAAAGTAGCGAAAATGTTCGATTTTTGACGATGTTCAAGAGTAAACAAATCACACCATGCGTCCAATACACATCAACTGGCGAGTCTTATATTCATGCACAAGTGCTCTGATATTATTTATACCATTTTTACAATGATGCAGTTGTATACATAACAGTAAATCTTCTATTTTTGTGTGAGAATAAAAATTCAAAATGGAAAGCAAAAGTAATGGAACAGGGGCCTGTAGACGTGGCTAATGAACAGAGAACATGTTATTTTAGTGCCAGGAATGTCTGCCTTGTTTACTCTGGACCCTATTTTGAAATTGGCATCGTTTGAAATTTGTGTGAAATTGAAAAATTGCCATTTTCTGACCACTATTTTGGGTACATGAAATTGGTAAATAGGCGGTTTCTTGTACTCAATCGATTGAAGAAATGGAGTTCTAGCAAAATAGCTATAATTTTAGGAGACTGAAACATTGGAATTTGTCGAAAATATGGCTCGAAGTGGGTGAAATCGCTGATGCGTCAGTGTCATAGATACTGCGAACTTCGCGAAAGCATAATTCCGTTAGTTTTCGATCAAATTTCATAATTTTGGTGGCGTTATGATCGGAAAAAGATTCTCTATCATTTCATAAGATTTTTTTTTTTTTTTTCCAAAAAAATTTCGACCCCAGGAACACGTTTCCGAGAAGGCCTGTCGACCCCCAAAGGGTTAATTGTTAATAGTATCAGCATCAGCTGATCATCCTTTTTCAGTTGACATAGGCCTATTCTAGTTATCTACAATGGTTGAAGATAATCTAATGATCTTAGCTCATGAAGCAATTCCCTTGGTTGTAACCTTACAACACATCTCAATAGAGCATTGTTGATTATTTGAGTGGAGTTCCTGATGTGCCTCAAATCCTTCCTCTTGTGAAGCCAAGCTCATTTTTTGGCATATATCACAGGTTCATAGAAGTCTTTCAAATTCCTGAGATGAGCCATCTGGCTACAACAGAAATCTATCTAGCATTCTGTGTGGACTCCAGGCATTTAAGATGTGCCTCACCTTTTGTGTATCCACAAATGCTACAATAGCTTTTAGGACAATAACCACAAAATTAATGTAATCTTGCAATTTTTCAAATTTATAATTTTTCAAAGTTATCATAAAAGAAATTTTTTGCAAGATTACAATAAAACTCTGCGAGTGTGTGTGAAAGAGGGAAGGTATAGAGAGTAGACCTCTGTCACTGCAAGGGTGGCTGGCCAGACAAGGAGGGCTTCCTTCCTGCACTGGCAAACCACAATGCATTTCTGATCACAGCCATGTTTTATTGCACCTTGATATTTTTATTATTATACCTCACCAAAAATTATAAAATTTGCTGTAAAGGCAATAGGGTGGATGGTGGTACACACAAGCTTCCTAGTGCTTCAGCTCACTTAGTACATATGTTCACCATAACACTCAAATATCACTGATTTCATTAATGTTCAGTTCAGTGAAGGTAGTGACTCACTTTTAATGGTGTGTTGAAGGAAACCTGTCTCTGGACATTTTTTCTTCGTGTCCAACCTTTGTAAAAAATATTTGTGGCACACAGTTACACATGTCCTCTTTCTCTGTCTGTTTTGTTTTATTTTTCCCCATTTTCTTCCCCCTCCCTCTACACTTCTTTTCTCCAGGTGTGTAAACACTTACTATAACTCACTCCTTAGATGCCAGCCTTATTCTGGCCTTCATAATTATTGAATTTGAGCACCTAAACCTAATCTTCTCCTTCCATAGTTGATTATTTACTATTACTGTTACCCCTTTGGCCCAATAGGGCTATAGAAACCCTCTTTACTGTAGGATATTAAAATGTTTATTTTTGGCAAAATATAAAATTTAAAAAGACAACTTTTGGGAGGTGTTAAGACTACAAACCTATTTTTCCTATATGTTCACTCCATAAGTTGCAATTTTATAAGTACCGTAGTGCAATTTTCAGGACCTTGACCTGTGCGAATTATGAGAGTTCACTGTATATTTTTTTATCAGGTATGTTTGATTTTTCTGTAACTTTTGTAGTTGCATGGGTCATGCCATGAATTAGATGGCTGAATAAGTTTAATCATACTTTGTAGAGATTTTCTTATTTTCTAATGCAGTACAGTGGACCCTCGGAAATCGAACAGCTCGGTAATCAAACAAATTGGAAATAGAACAACAAATTCGATTTCGGTAATCGAACACATTCCGCTAATCGAACAAGTGCGTACCAGACCTGTCTGCCCAGGCGTCATTAGTCAGTCTAGCTTTGTTTATCCTCCAGTGAACATTACGCTGCTTGCTCTTCCAAACATTTCACAATTAATTAATTGTGTTTGGAGCTTGTTCATTGGTTGAGGCAGTGGTGGTGAGAGGCAGTGGTGGTGAGAGGCAGTGGTGGTGAGAGGCAGTGGTGGTGAGAGGCAGTGGTGGTGAGAGGCAGTGGTGGTGAGAGGCAGTGGTGGTGAGAGGCAGTGGTGGTGAGAGGCAGTGGTGGTGAGAGGTAGTGATGGTGAGAGGCAGTGGTGGTGAGAGGTAGTGATGGTGAGAGGCAGTGGTGGTGAGAGGCAGTTGTGCTTGTTCATTAGTTGAGGCAGTGTTAGGGGTAGTGGTGGTGGGAAGCAGTGGTGATGAGAGGCAGTGGTGCTTGTTCATTGGTTGAGGCAGTGTTAGGGGTAGTGGTGGTGAGAGGCAGTAGTGGTGAGAGGCTGTGGTGCTTGTTCATTGGTTGAGGCAGTGTTAGAGGCAGTGGTGCTTGTTCATTGGTTGAGGCAGTGTTAGAGGCAGTGGTGTTTGTTCATTGGTTGAGGCAGTGTTAGAGGTAGTGGTGGTGAGAGGCAGTGGTGCTTGTTCATTGGTTGAGGCAGTGTTAGAAATAGTGGTGATGAGAGGCAGTGGTGCTTGTTCAGTGAGAGGTGAGTAAACAAGATTAAATGAACAAACGAGAGAGAATGAGTGTGTAGAAGGTTCGGGAGTTTTGTAAACAAACCAGTTGTTGTTGTTGTTGCTGTTACCAGCCTGGACAGGAATGAATTCTGTTCACTCTATGAAGCCGACTGGAAAGAAGTGATCTAATGCAGTTAGCATTACAAACTCCGTTTTCTCTTATGCTAACACGTCTGAAGGATGAAAGAATGGGAAGATGTTTTCATAGCTAGGCCAAGAATGCCCGCCTCTGTCCTCTCCCGCCACCACATTCGTAATGACATACATATTTCATTCATTCTAGAGTGTATATCAGGTTTTTATGTTATTAATGTTTTTATGTTATTAGATGAATTGTGATAGATAAATAAGCTGTCGAGTTGATAATAGCGTCATAGTGAAGTACTATTTTGTCATGCCTCCTGACAGCAGGAATGGATTAATTATTTCTTATGGGAAATATTGATTTGGTTTTCGAACATTTTGAGTTAAGAACAAGCTCCTGGAACGGATTATGTTCGATTTCCGAGGGTCCACTGTACTGTTTTAGTATTGACAGTGTAAGCTAACAGATTCAAAACTTAGAATATAACATAAGGAATTATATTTTTTCCATTCATTTGTTTAGGTTATTTAAGTAGATATGCAAAACTTGAGTGACATGTAAACTGCTTAATGAAACATTAAAAACTGATATATATCATATGTTTGGCAGATGAAACGACTCTTGACGACTCTGGAGTTACCGATGGAGCAAAAATTCACCTCATGGTAAAGAAAGGGGATTTAGCTTCTCCATCTAGTGCAGCAAGCTCCTCCAAGAGAGTAGAGTCGCCACCTACTGTGGACTTCTTCATGCAGTTAGATTCCTTTCTTATAAAACATTTAACCCAAGAACAAACAACAAAAGTGGTCAGCGAATTTAGAAAGGTTAATAGGTATTTTGTTATCAGTATAGTATTTTGTTTTTAAATTAGAAAATTTTTGTATGTACTGTATTCTTTTTATATTTTATATTTTTATTAACCCACCCGCCGTTTCCCACCAAGGTTTGGTGGCCCGAAAAAGAAATTTTTTTATCATCATTCACTCCATCACTGTCTTGCCAGAGGCATGCTTACATTACAGTTATAAAACTGCAACATTAACACCCCTCCTTCAGAGTGCTGACACTGTACTTCCCATCTACAGGAATCAAGTCAGGCCTGCCAATATTCCTGAATCCCTTCATAAATGTTACCTTCCTTACCTTCCAACAGCACATCAAGTCCTAAAAACCATTTGTCTCCATTTGCTCCTATATAACATGCTCACGCACACTTGCTGGAAGTCCAAGCCCCTCGCACACAAACCCTCCTTTACCCCCTCCTTCCATCCTTTCCAACCTGTATTCTTTGTTCATATTAAAAAATCTTGGATATAGTAAATTAAAAATTAAGAAACCTGTGCACAGTTTTTACTATGATTATAACAGGCATACTACAGAAATCTTTAATATGAGTGCTTATACCGTGAGGATGCATACTCTCTATCAGAAGTGGTTACTTTGTTTCTTTCTCACTTTTTTTTTTTTTTAGGTAAATCTTCCATTTAATTCATATTTCAAATATGACAAATGGTTTTTATTACTTGACGTGCTGTTGGAGTGTAAGCAAGGTAACATTTATGAAGGGATTCAGGGAAACCGGCAGGCCGGACTTGATTCCTGGAGATGGGAAGTACAGTGCGCGGCACTCTGAAGGAGGGGTGTTAATGTTGCAGTTTTATAACTGTAGTGTAAGCACGCCTCTGGCAAGACAGTGATGGAGTGAATAATGATGAAAGTTTTTCTTTTTTGGGCCACCCTGCCTTGGTGGGAAACGGCCAATGCGTTAATAAAAAAAAAAATTCAAATTGGGTATTCTTCGTTGTCTTACTACCATTGGTCACAGGGTGTGTTTGAAATTACAAATGCGAGATTGTCGTGTATTAAGAAAATGTTCAGTTTGAACCATTGTGAATGTTTGGGAGATGGAAGCAAATTGTAGTATTTATCAAGATAAGTAATAATCATCATATTTTCCTACTTAACAAGAGGTGGAGATTAGCATGTAATACTATGATGAATGTAGTATTAGTCAAGAAAAATAAAATTATAAATAATAAATGCTGTACAGTTAATGTTGAACTATAGATACTTGCCTCAAGTTTATTTACATTTAAAAATCCTCCTTAGAATATGTTGCATCTGACTTCTTTAATTCTGAGGCCAGTATTATAATAGGCTATTTGCTCTCCTTGGACTTAGTTGACTTGTCATGCATTAAATGTTGCAGGCAGGTCACGTGCTTGTGTAGCTATTCAATGTTGAAGAGCTTTTGATTCAAGGAATTGGAATTACCCTTCCCTTCCTTGGATTGAACCTTATTACCATCCATTCCCAAGGGACTGCATGACCCCCCAAAAGAATTAGTATTTCCCTTTGAATATAATAATAAGTTAGCTGCATTTATTGTTCCCTTACAGTTATAGTATTGTGCTTATTTAGATATCTTCCTCGCCCTTTCATAAAAATCTACTGTAGTCCTTTTGCAAACTGAGAAATGTCGAGTCTTGATGCTACTAATTATATTATCACTAGTCACTAGTTTTTCTCTCATTGTTGATGTAATGTGTAGTCGATTGTTCTTATAAGACATGAAAGTTGATTGAGGAAGATCATGCTGTTCATGTTCATTATGTCTTTTGTGATTGGCTGCTACAGGTTGCAGAACTGTGCAATTTTTACAGTACAGTAATGCTTATTACTAGCATACCTGGTGTCTTTTTTTTATATTCTCTACTTTTTTTTAATGCTATCCAGATGAGTCACAACCTTGCACTCCATTGTATGGTTCTTATGATCAGACATTGTGTTTGCTGCATCTTCAGCACTTTGCTGATTTCATAGCCATGTTGATATTCTTGGCATCACAGTAGCTGATTAATTCACCAGGTTAGCCATCAATAATCTTTCCTCTTCCTATTACGTATGTGCTGTGTTCAGGGTAATTTCCACTTAACATAGTTCTTGTAGGATCCCTTGTATCTATGTTGATTCTCTTGTGAGGAAACAATTATCTTAGCTCTGCCCACAGCTAGGAATTGGGCCATCCCCTCTATATAACCATAGGTTGTGGGAATCCGTCCTTGTGTAGCGGTGCATAGGTCACAGAAGACGTTAGTATTCATTTGTCTAGGCAATCGATTTGACACTAGGCCTGGTATGTGTGAGTGTGTGTGTAGGAAACCATGTTTCCGCCTGGAATAGAACGCCCTCCGTGCGTGATCAGAGCTTACCACTAGGCCAGGGCTGATCATCTATGTATGTAGTGGCATGTGGCTCAAGCTTGGTGTGAAGAGGCTCTTGGTCTGAGGAATTAGACCTTTTGGTCTTCTTCCTCAGACCGAACCTAATTACCCCCCAATCCCCCTCCCCTATCCCATCTTCCCCATCCTCCCTTTTTCCCTTTCATCCTCCTCCTCATCCCTCCCTTATTCCCTTCCCGTTTTTAACCTGTGGGATTCTCTCCACAGGTATTCTGGTTCCTAGGTAGGGGGAAGGGTACCGTGGTCCATCCCATTCCGTTGAGGTTCTTGGCGGTGGTGTAGTTTGCCGTGGAATCTGGATCACCTGGGGATGTCCCAATCCCTCTCCGGTCTCCCGGGGGGTGGCTTTGGGTGTCTTTCTGGTGACGGGTGTATCTCTGGAGGCCACCTTTCGGATTCCGGGGGTGGTGGCCGAAGGAGGTATGCTTTGTGGCGGGTGTCCAGCCGCCCTCTCTTTTGTCCGCCGAGGTGGCTCGGTGGATGCAAGGTTGCTATCCCGGATTGCAACTGGCATAAAGGGTAGGGTATGGTACGGGTTCCATGCAGCATCTGCACTACTTGTGGTGCTGAGGCCCTCTTGGGCGCAGAGGGGGATTTATGCCCCTTTCATTCCTCTTAGGAGCTATTCCTCCATGTTCCCCCCCCCCTTTTTTTTTTCTTTTTAAAAAAACAAAAAAAAACAAAAAAAAGTAACCTAACCATGGACGACCCAATCAGTGAAACTACAGTAGACCGTCATTTAGCACGATAGTTACGTTCCTGAAAAAGTCGTGTTAGATAATTTCGTGGTAAATAATTAAAAGAACTTATGGGAAAAATAGGGTTACGTTCCTGGGAGTCCCCAAAAAGCCAAACAAGTTTTTTTTAGACCAGATCTTACAAAAATAAAAGTGAATATGTAATTGTAGTTCATTATCGTGATGTATTATATTGTTTTTACTGCTTAAGACTACAAATGTAACATAAATAATAGTATTTACCTTAAATTGTGGGTGCTGGTGTTTGTGGATAATTGTGAAGAGAGTGGAGAGTTATGCTGTGGCCCTAATGGGCTGAGGTGGATACTAGAGGTTCTGGAACTGAAGTCGATGGTTGAACTGAGTGTCTAACTTTAAGTCAGTCAGTAAGTCAGTCAAGCCATTCAGTAAGTCAGTCAAGCCATTCAGTAAGTCAGTCAAGCCATTCAGTCAGTCAGTCAAGTCAGTCAGTCATTCATTCATTCAGTCAGTCAGTCACACAAACTTATGTTTACATCTTTTTATGTGTACAAAGTAACACTTCATTACGGCCACGGGTTATGTCTTGTCTAATATCTTTGTTTTCTTCGTTAATTCAAGATCAAAACACAATTCACTCTCTCTTATTCTTCACAAACAGCTGGCTTGTAGCCGGACTTTTTGACGTGTATGAAATACGTACGAATGCTGGGATGGTGGGGTCCGGGTGGCTGGGGAAGGCGGGTGGTGTCTGCTGAACCACAACAAGGCGTCTGCTTGTGGGAATGGTTATTTGTTATTCCTTCCCGCAAACTGTAAGTAAGTTTATTCAGGTATACACAGATACAGTTACGAATATTATCATACATAGCAGCATATGTGTAGTGAACCTAGGATAACCCAAAAAAGTCAGAGTGACTTAGTATTTCCATTGACTTTTTTTGGGTTATCCTAGGTTCTCTACACATATGCTGCTATGTATGATAATGTATGTAACTGTACTCACCTAATTGTGGTTGCAGGGGTCGAGACTCAGCTCCTGGCCCCGTGTATCTGAATAAACTTACAGTTTGCAGGAAGGAAAAACAAATTCCCTTTTCCTCAAAGCATGAGGATTCTTAGGCAGTAAATAACCATGGGCTTACACTTGAAATCACCTGATGCATTACCAAAAAGGAGCAAGGTGAAGTGATCCTTTCCTGTCTTGAAGCCTGGTGCACTTTTCTCTTGTTGACTGATATAAGTTCCTGTTGGCATTTTCTTCCAGAAAACACTTGTCTCTTCAGCATTAAACACTTGATGTGGCTCATAGCCACCCTTAGTAGGACCCCCACTGACTCAATGGTTTAACCCACCGCGGGCGACCGCGCGCTCAAAAAATTTTCCCCTCCTGCCGAACTGTGTAATATCATCTTTACGTCGTGTAAGATGATAATGTGTCGCAAATCTTAAATCGTGCAATACCCGTAACGTGCAACATAATCTCGTGCTAAATGACGTTCTACTGTACTACCCCCGGTCCCCTTCCTGTTACCGCACCCTGTTCTGACCTGGCCTCGTTATCGGACCACTCTTTAGACACTTCCAATACCCCTGTACCTCTTTCTGGTGCCGTTTCGTCACCTACTTCAAGTACCGGGGTACCGACCGGCCCTTTCGATACGTCTGACCTTGCTTCCGGCTTCTCCCTCTACGGTGCGGCAATTTTCAGGTTGCTCGCCCGTCCCACGATGGACCAATTCTGGTCCCACTTCTAAACGCCCAAGACCCTTACACGATGATACTTCGTTACTTCCTTCTCATGCATCTCAGAAACGACCAGCTTGTCACACACTCCCGTTAAATGCTATATTTCACACTACACCATGGACTAAGTTTTTTACGCTGAGACCAACTTCTTCTGCCTATCTTTCCGATCATAGTATTGGCAAGGCACTCCTGCGCCATGTGGGCAAAGACATTGCCTTTCACTCTCTCAAAAGTGGCACACGCATTGTTACGGTCCAGAATGCTGACCAAGCTCGTGATCTTTCTCGCCTTACGTCCATAGATGCTACTCCTGTCACTATCGAAAAACATCATTCTCTCAACACTTATAGTGGCACTCTTATTCTACCTCATACCATTGTCCAATAGAATTTCCAAAATTGTGGTAATGACATTCTGGAGCAGCTTGAGCTCCAGGACCTTCCTATACTCAAAGTTGACACTTTTGTCCTCAATGCCCGCCGGCGAAGACGATATCTTTGCAATGTTGCTTGCTTAACATTTGACTGTCGTGACCTTCCGCCCTCGGTCTACATTGCAGGTCACCGTTTACAAGTTCGAAAGGTTACCCCTACACCGCAACAGTGTAGAAACTGCTGGCGTTTTGGTCATCCGGCGAAATATTGCAGGTCCATGGCCGAATGCCCAGTCTGTGGTGCCGACGACCATGCCAGTCCTTCTTGTAATCTACTTCCCTCTTGCCTTAACTGTCATGAGGCACATCCATCTTACTCTTGCCGTTGTCAGGTTTATCTAAATGAGCGGGAAATCCGTTGTCTCAAAGAGGCGGAAGGCTTCTCATATGCTATGGCCGTCTCTCATCTAAGCCTTCAAGGGAGACTTCCCCGCATTTCCTATTCTCGCATTGCTAAACGTCCCCCCACTTCTGGGGTTCCAACTCCCGCGGCTTCCTCTGTGGTCGCCTCATCCTCAGTCACCCCTGTCTCGAATTCTTTTGCTGTTCTTGGTTCCAAGGTCCCTACCTCGGCATCCCATACTGTCCTCACCCCTCCCTCTATTCACTCGCACAGTTCTGTGTCTACACGCTCTCGTCCAACACCTAATCCTCACCACCCCTCTTCTCATAAGTCCGGCAAAAAATCCCTATTGCCGGGTTCTTCACCTCCGACCAGTTCTGTAACGTATGTGGAGGTTCATCCTCCTCCTCGTTCAATAACTCCATCCCCTGTCCCCTCCCAAGCCCCTTCGACAGTTTCCTCTTCCATCTCCTCACCCTCTACTTTAGTCCAGTCTATAGTCTCCCCGATTGTTGCTCACCTTCCTCCTCCTTCCATCTCTAATATGGTCCCACATCCTGCATCTTTGTCTTCCGAAATGCTGGAAGCTATTGCAGAATATATTACAGAGACTGGAACGTTGATGGACACCGCTCCACCTCCGGTTCCTCCTCCTGTCTCTTCTCCATCTACACCCCTCCTTCCTTCACAGCGTCCCACTCCATCTCTGCTTACATGTCTTCCGCTGCCTGCACACATGGACTTTTCTAACCCTAGTCCATAGATACCTTGAACTTCAACATAAGAACATAAGAATGGAGGAACACTGCAGAAGGCCTACTGGCCCATACAAGGCAGGTTCTTATCAAAACCACCACTACCTAAGAATTTACTCCCGTACTCACGACACTAATCAAACCCAGCCCCTCCCACTCATATATTTGTCTAATCTCTTTTTAAAGCCACCCAAGGTCCTAGCCTCTATCACCCTACTCGGAAGATTGTTCCACGCATCTACAACTCTGTTCGAAAACCAGTACTTGCCTATGTCCTTTCTAAATCTAAATTTATCCAATTTAAATCCGTTATTTCTGGTTCTTACTTGGTTCGATATCCTCAGTATTTTATTATCTCCTTTGTTTATGCCTATCATCCACTTGTACACCTCGATGATATCTTCCCTCATTCTACGTCTCTCCAGAGAGTGGAGATTCAACGCTCTAAGTCTATCTTCATATGGGAGATTTCTTATACTGTAAATCATTTTAGTCATTCTTCTCTGTATGTTCTCCAACGAATCTATATCCATTCTGTAGTAACCCATGCTGAGATTCATTAATCAAATTATGTTCTTCAAGGTGACTTCTAATAATATCAGCTATAATTGATTCTAATAATTTGCCTACTATAGACGTGAGGCTTATTGGACGGTAATTTGATGGAATTGACTTATCCCCTGATTTGAATATAGGAACTACATTAGCTATCTTCCACATCTCTGGCACAACACCAGTTAGGATGGACGTATTAAACACATTCGTTAATGGCTGACTAAGTTCCATCTTGCATTCTTTAAGTACCCTGGAAAACAACTCATCGGGTCCCGGTGACTTATTTTGCTTCAGTTTATCTATCTGTTTGATAACCATGTCCCTTGTGACAGTAATATTAGTTAATTTGAATTCTTCAGAAACTGAATAATTGTTAATTTCTGGAATCTCATTTAAGTCTTCTTGTGTAAAGACTGACAAAAAATAGTCATTAAATAGAGAACACATTTCCAGTTTGTTATCCGTCAGCTGTCCATTCCCAATTTTCAGAGGTCCTGCCTTTTCCCTCACCTTCATCTTATACACTTGAAAGAACCCTTTTGGATTAGTCTTTGATTCATTAGCAACCTTAATCTCATAGTCACGTTTAACCTTTCTAATCCCCTTTTTTACTTCTCTTTTCAACTGAACATATTGGTCAATAAGGTTAACATCTCCTCTTTTGATGCGCCTAATAAATTCCTCTTTTCTCCCCTAATATAAGATATAAGTTTCTCAACTTATATCTTTCTCTTCATAAATCATGGCTTATTTGCAGTGGAATATTCGAGGCCTCAGGGGTAACCGGGGTGAGCTTCAGGTGTTGCTCTCCCAGTTTTCCCCCATTGGGGTCTGTTTGCAAGAACCCAAATTACAATCCGCTGTTATCCGTCCCTTTTTGGGCTATGATTTGTTATACAGTCTCTCCTCACTTAACGACGGAGGTAGAGACCCAATACACGATCGGTAAGCGAATTCGTCGCTAAACGAGGAGCATACTATACAGGTCTCCCTCCACATTTGTCCAGTCTCTCTTTAAAGCTACCCAAGGTCCTATCGAAGCTAAAACCTTGGGTAGTTTCAAATTTAGGTTGGATAAATACATGAGTGAGAGGGGTTGGATTTGAGTGGGACTATTACGTGAGTAAATAGAATTATCAAAGCTTATTGCTTGGGTAGCGTTTATTCTGTTAGTGGGTTGGATTTGTGAAGGACCTGCCTAGTATGGGCCAGCAGGCCTATTGCAGTGTTCCTCCTTTCTTATGTTCTTATGAGTGAGAGGGGTTGCATGTGAGTGGAACTTCCACATGAATAAAGAGAATTCTCAAAGCTTATTGCTTGGGTAGCATTGAAAATTGAGTTGGGCAAATATTCTGTTAGTGGGATGGATTATGAAGGACCTGCCTAGTATGGGCCAACAGGCGTACTGCAGTGTTCCTCCTTTCTTATGAGTGAGAGGGGTTGCATGTGAATTACCAAAGCTTATTAAGAACATAAGAACATAAGAAAGGAGGAACACTGCAGCAGGCCTGTTGGCCCATACTAGGCATGTCCTTCACAATCCGTCCCACTAACAGAACATTTGCTCAATCCAATTTTCAATGCTACCCAAGAAATAAGCTTTGACAATTCCATTCACTCATTTGCGAGTCCCACTCAAATCCAACCCCTCTCACTCATGAATTTATCCAACCTTGGGTAGCGTTTATTCTGTTAGTGGGTTGGGTTTGTGAAGGACCTGCCTAGTATGGGCCAACAGGCCTGCTGCAGTGTTCCTCCTTTCTTATGTGCATATGTTCTTAAATGTTTATACAGCAGTGTACTGTATATTGTAATAAATAGAATTGAGGAAATCAGGACTAATATATATTATTTAGGTACAAATATTGGTCAGAGAGCCCGTCGTAAGTCCGAGACGTCGGTAAACGAGTACGTCGCTAAGTGAGGAGAGACTGTATTCATCGGATCCTTTTTCCGATGGAACCTTTAACGAAAGTGCTCTTCTTATACGCACTGGTATTCCATACCATCAGCTCTATGGTCATTCTTCTCTACATTACACTGCAGCCCGTATCCACTTGAATAAGTGGTATACACACTGTTCTTTATATCTCTCCCCTTCTCGGGCATTGTCTATCCCAGATGTTGATTTTCTGGTTTCTTCCTTGCTGCCACCCCTTCTGTTACTTGGCGATTTTAACGCACACCATTTTCTCTGGGGGGGGTCGCACTGTGACTCCTGTGGCGTTCAGTTAGAGGCATTTCTCGCTTCTCTCCCCCTCCATGTTTTAAATACGGGTACTCCCACCCATTTTGATCTTCGAACTCATTCTTTCTCTTGCATCGATCTCTCCATCTGCTCTTCCTCAACTGTCCTTGACTTCACCTGGTCTCTCCTCCCGGACTTACATAACAGCGATCATTTTCCAATCATCCTCGTGTCTCCTTCGTATTCTCCACCTCCTCGTAGCCCACGCTGGCAATTTGTCCGGGCGAAATGGGACCTTTACGCACATCGTACTGCCTTTCATGAGGCTCCTTCCTCGTCCTCCATTGGTGAGGTTTTACATCTCTTCTCGTCCTCTGTCTTCACCGCAGCTTCACATTCTATCCCCCAAACCTCGGGCAAGCATTCTCAGAAGTGTGTGCCTTGGTGGTCTCCTGCTTGTGCTCGGGTAGTACGTTTGAAACACGCTGCGTGGGGCAGGTACCGGTATAACAGAACCACAGAGAGACTCCTTGATTTTAACCCTTTCAGGGTTTCGGCCGTACTAGTATGGCTTACGCGCCAGGGTTTTCATCGTACTAGTACGCCTAAATTCTAGCGCCCTCAAATCAAGTGGAAACAGGCTGGTAGGCCTAGATGTGAGAGAATGGGTCTGTGCGGTCAGTGTGCGCAGTATAAAATAAATCCTGCACCACACAGTGCATAATGAGGAAAAAAACGACTGTGTTTTTGGTTCAAAACAGCGACTTTGCAGTCTATTTTCGTATAGTAATTATGCTTGTATTCTCGTTTTCTTGATAGAATGGATGATATATTACAGAAATAGAAATAATCGTGACTGGTTTCACGATGACAAGTACCTTGAAACTGAGCTCAAAGTTGTGAAAATGTTTGATTTTTGCCGGTGTTCAAGAGTAAACAAATCACGCCATGCGTCCAATGCACATCAACTGAGTAGTCTAATATTCTTGCACAAGTGTGCTGATATTATTTATACCATTTTTACAATGATGCAGTTGTATACATAACAGTAAATCTTCTATTTTTTTTGTGAGAATAAAAATTCAAAATGGAAAGCAAAAGTAATGTAAGAGGGGCCTGGAGGCGTGACTAATGAACAGATAAAATGTTATTTGAGTGCCAGGAATGTCTGTCTCGTTTATTCTGGACCCTATTTTGAAATTGGCATCTTTTGAAATTTGTGTGAAATTGGCCAAATTGCTTATTTCTGACCACCTTATTGGGTAGTTGAAATTGGTAAATTGGCGGTTTCTTATACTCAATTGATAGAACAAATGGAATTCTAGCGAAATAGCTATAATTTTAGTATGTAGACTGAAACATTGGAATTTGCTGAAAATAGGGCTCAAAGTGGGCGAAATCGCCGATGCGTAAATGTCATCGATACCGCTAACTTCGCGAGAGCATAATTCCATTAGTTTTTCATCAGATTTCATAATTTTGGTGGCGTTGTGATCGGAAAAATATTATCATTTCATAAGAAAAAAAATTATTTTTTTTTTCCGAAAAATTTGCGACCCTGAGAACGAGTTTGGGAGAGGGCCTTGCGACCCCTAAAGGGTTAAGCAGAGGAGAGCAATTGCTCGCCGTGTCATACGCGATGCTAAACGCACTTGCTGGCAGGATTACGTTTCCACCGTCACTTCGGCTTCCTCGATCAGTGCAGTCTGGAAGACTGATGTAAATGCTACAGCATTTACATCAGTCTGCTCTTGCTGTCCTCTTACGACTCCTTAATCTTATATGGTCGCAAGGAGTTATTTCGCAGCTGTGGAAGTCTGCTATTGTTCTCCCTTTTCGCAAACCGAATACTACAGGACATAACACCTCCCACTACCGTCCCATCGCTCTTACCAGTGCAGTTTGCAAGGTGATGGAACGTCTAGTTAATGGACGTTTGATGTGGTATTTAGAGACGCACAGTAGTCTCTCCACTAGTCAATATGGCTTTCGTAAGGGCCGTTCTGCCATTGACCCCTTACTGCGTTTGGATACGTATATTCGTAATGCCTTTGCTAATAACCACTCGGTTCTTGACATCTTTTTTGACCTTGAGAAGGCTTATGACACAACTTGGAGGTATAATATCTTGGCCCAGGCCCACTCTTTAGGCCTCTGTGGCAATCTACCATTTTTCCTTAAGGCCTTCTTAACTGAAAGACATTTCTGTGTCCGGGTTAGTAATGTGCTTTCCCGGAGTTTGTCCAAGCTGAAGGTGTCCCCCAGGTATGTGTTCTGAACACAACACTCTTTCTCCTTTCTATAAATAATCTGGCATCTGTTCTCCCATCCAATATTTGGTCATCGCTTTATGCTGATGACTTTGCTATAGCTTGTGTGGGTGCTCACTGTCACCTCATTGCAGTTTCCCTCCAGCATGCCATCAACCGGGTTTCCGATTGGGCCACCACTCACGGGTTTAAATTTTCTAGTGGCAAAACTCATCAAATTACATTTACTAGACGTTCAGTGGTCTCTGATCATCCATTGTACCTATACGGCTCACGTATCCCAGAACGTGATAGTCAGGTTTCTCGGCCTCCTGTTTGACCGTCGATTGTCCTGGAAACCTCACATTACCTCTCTGAAGGCGACTTGTCATAGCTGGCTGAACCTCCTTAAAACGCTAGCACATCTTTCATGGGGGGCTGTTTGTAGAACTCTCCTTCACATGCACTCGGCCCTAATTTTATTGAAACTCTATTATGGTGACCAGATATATTCGGCGGCCTCCCCTGCTACTCTTTCTAGCCTTAATCACATCCATCACCAGGGATTGCGTTTATGCCATGGTGCATTTCGTTCTTCCCCGGTTGAGAGCCTCTATGTAGAAGCGAACATACCATCCTTGTCCGATCGTCGTGATGCACATTCCCTTCGCTATTATGTTCGCTCTCATGACCTCCGCAATCCTTCCATGTATAGGATTGTCACAGATGTTAGTAGACTCTCTTTATTTGTTCGTCGACCCTGTTTACTTCGTCCCTTTTCTCTTCGTCTACATTCGCTCTTGTCTTCCCTTCAGCTACCACCGTTTCTATGTTCATGTGGCATCTCCCTTTCCCCTACCCCCTTGGGAAGTTCCTGCTGTCTGTGTCTGTTCTTTTCCTCTGCCTTGTGTGAAAGCCTAACTACCTAAGGCGGCTTCTAGCTCTCTTTTTCTAGACCACTTCCGTTCTCATTTCCATGTCATCGCAGTGTACACCGATGGTTCTAAGTCATCAGACAGCGTCTGATTTGCAGCAGTGTTTCCGGACGGCGTTGTGCGAGGGCATCTATTATCCTCGGCTAGCATATTTATGGTTGAATTGTATGCCATTCTTGTGGCATTTATCCGTATTGTATCTATTCCTGTGTCACCATTTGTGGTCATTTCAGACTCCCTTAGTGCTTTACAGGCTGTCCGAAAATTTTATACACCTCGCCTTCTAGTTCTTCGTATCCAACTTTGGTTACGCCGTATCTTTAGCAAGCACCAAGCTATTGGTTTTTGCTGGGTCCCTGATCATGTTGACGTACAGGGCAATGAACAGGCAGACACTGCTGCGTGGTCAGCAGTACATGACCTTACAGTTTCATATAGAGGTTTTCCATTCACGGACTATTTTGCAGTCATTGCTACCCACCTTCACACCTGTTGGCAACAACGCTGGTCTGACCTGCTAAATAACAAACTTAATTCTATTAAACCAAGTATAGGTTTCTGGCCTTCTTGTCACCAGTGTCGAGGTTGGGAGACTACACTCTTCCGTCTTCGCGTTGGCCACATTCGTCTTACTCGTGGGTATCTCATGGAGAGGCTCCCTGTCCCTCTCTGTGAGCATTGTCAGGTTCCAGTATCTGTTCGCCATATTCTGTTGGACTGCCCCCACTATCAGCGTGCACGCAGAATTTACCTCCGTCGTCGTCTTCGCTCTGCTGCCCTTTCTTTACCTTCCCTTCTTGCTGATGGGCCCTCCTTTAATCCTGACTCTCTCATTTGACTTTTTGACAGCAACTGACTTACTACACAAACTCTGAAGATTATACCTCTAGCACTCCCCTCAGTCCCTTCTACCTGAATCTCTTGCTACCCTCTATCCCTGCACTATCCACTGTCCTGCTGCACTCCATACCCTACTAATCATCCCTCTCCCTCTTACAACCCATTCTCCCTGTATCCTGCCCTACCCTGCTGTGCTGTATGACCCCTGTGGTTTAGCACTTCTTTTTGATTATAATAATAATAATCCCTCTCTCCTACATACTCTAACCTGAGCCTCGCTATCCTTGTATAAACTCTTCACTGCTTTCAGTAACCTACCTCCTATTCCATACACCTGCAACATCTGCCACATTGCCCCCCTATCCACCCTGTCATACGCCTTTTCCAAATCCATAAATGCTTGTATGTTTGTGTCAGATGTAGTAAGGCCATTTTAGGAATGATTATTTTAGATCACAATTGCTTCCAATTTTTGTCCACAAGAGAGCATAGGTAAAAAATTATTATTGTTACCAGTGCTGTTGATAAGTCAGTACAGCACTTGGTATAATAATAATTATCCTAGCATTAAATGTGTTAGTAAACTGTTGTGGGTTGCATCCTGTTCAGTGGTTAAATGCTTGGCTAAGGAAACCTATTAGCAAAAAGGGGTGGGTTCTTCTTCCTCCTTTCCTAAAAGAGGTACAAACCCTTGATATAATGGACTAATAGGGGAGATTGTCCAAGTATTCATTAAATAAGAATAGTATAGTTAAAAAAAAAAAAGCAATCTAAGTACTCAACTGTACTCAATTTGCAGATCTTCTGCAATAAACATTTGCAATTTCATATCATCATATTGTCATTTAAAATCTTATAGTATCATCATTTTCTTAATTTGAAATAAAATATATATCTAGAAGAAACTCTAAAAACAATTTCTAGTATTGTTATTATACTAGTATAGCATCAACATACTGTAACTTGAAATAAATTATACAACTAGATTAAACTCAACCAATTTCTCTTGTATTGTCTTTTAATAGTATGTATAACCATATAATAATTTAAATAATACAGAACTAGAATAAACTCAATCAATTTCTTTAGCATTAAGTACTTAGTGAATAAGTCTCTAGAATAAACTGCCCCTAATGCCATGGCATGCCAGTGGCTCTCCTTGCATTACAGTTTTATAATTGTTTTATAATTGTAACTACCAATAACATTGTACACTTGTAACATGCATAGAAATAAAAATTATTATTATTATTATTATTATTATATTATTAAAGAAAAGGAGTTAAAATCAGTGGATTTTGCCCTTATTTTTAGAAGTCTGTTATAGTGATTTCCATTATATTAAGGGTTTACTGTATACCATTTTGTGAAAGCTGTTTAGTGGTCATGTAAGTTGTTTATATATTTGTTTATTACCTTAAATATTGGGATTACCAACAAGCGTACATTTGATGTATCACTCACCATTGTTACTCATTTTGTCTTCTATTCTCTGATATTATTTTCATTTTGGATAAGCCTTTGCTGGATATGATTTCTACATCGTCATTTGTTCTTCCTGTTTTTATCTTCCTTCTTATCTTGAGCAGTGTCAGTGCTGTATAATCCAAGATTCAGCATTTTTTTTTTTTTTTTTAATTAAATTTAATAGGATCTATGCATCAGATGGTCAGCATCCAAAATATTAGATTTTTTGTATATCACTGGTCTTAACACACAATTGGTCATGTGACATGAATATATTTAACATGAAGCATTTACAGAAAAATTAATAATATAATTACTTTTTCAGAATTGCCAGTTGATGGTGGACAGTATGAATTTTGATGATATAGAGAGGTTTGCAGCAAGCAACTTCACAGAATTTTAAAAAGTACTCGCACTGTACATTGTTTTATAAGAAATTAGAGTTAGAAAGTGGAGATAATTGAAAACAACATTGAAGTGGCAGTTAATGAGTGTATGTGAAAACACATATTGGAGAATGAAGCAGTAATCTATAATTCATACTGAGCATGTACTATAATGATTTTGAATGAAAGATTGGTACAGTATTGCAAGGTATAAATCAAAATATGACTGAAAATAAGTCAGTTTGTAAAATAGTAATTTATGTCTGCATGAGAAACTGAAAACTCAGACCAGTAATGTGGAGTTCCTTTTTTCACTTGTAAATCTGCCTGATACACAGTTGTTGGTGGCGAACACAAGTCTGTTTTGTGTTCTTGTACCATAACTTTTTCACTGCTATTTTCTAATGCAAAGATACACAAAGTATTTTTTTTGCTTGTGATATGATGATTGAAGATCATTGATAGTCAATAAATTTTTTTTTGTATATTTTCAAGGGGACTTCAGGTCTTCTAAGAGAAAAATGACACAGCAATCTACACTAGTACAAATTTACAAGAGATACATTTGTGTGTATGTTTGAGTATGTATGTGTGTGTGTGCGAGCGCATGCGTGTACGTGCGTGCGTGATAAAAATGAGTGATAATTTCCATAATATACATATATGCCATGTTTTGTTATAGATTCTTTAGTCCTATTCAATTTAAAATGGATATGGAAGTGTTAACATTTTAATCAACATTTCTGTTGTATGTTTGTGTCAGATGTAGCAAGGCCATTTTAGGAATGATTATTTTAGATCACAATTGCTTCCAGTTTTTGTCCTCAAGAGAGCATAGGTAAAAATTATTATTGTTACCAGTGCTGTTGATAAGTCAGTACAGTACTTGGTAAGATGTGTGTAGGAATATTAAGATTTTGTCGTTGCTTATTGGGCATACACAAGCAAGTTGACTGGGGATTTTAGAGTGTATAGATTGAATGGTGATTAGAAAGCCTTTTTCACTCTTGTAGTAAAAATTAAGATTACTGCAGAATTCAGCAAGTTAAAAAGAGAAGTTTTTATTGTATGAGAGTTAAATAAGACACAATTTTGTTTGCTGAGAATAACAATAAATATTGATTTTCTGTTTAATGCTTTCCATGATTAACGTAAAGGGATTAAAGTAACCTCTCCGTGTATATACACTGTGAGGTATACTGTACATCTCCTGGTGCATATGCCGACAAATATAATTTATAATAAAAATAATAAGGATATTGATATGGTTCAGTAGGTTAATGCATTTTACATCTAAAGTTAAGAAATTGAGACTTGTTTATTCTTTCTGACGAGTTTTGTGGTGTCTCGCAAACATTTTTTTTATTAGTAATCAACGACACTTGCAGACAGATCTTCCAGTGTTTTCCCATTTCAGTAAAATAGTTCTTGGCAGAACAGCTAAAGTACTACATTATTTAAATGGAAAAAAAAAAATCACAGATACAAATGACGACCTGAATGAGTACTGAATGTTTTCCTTTTATCTAAATTCCCTCTATATCTAATTATCTTATTCCTCCTAAACTTTCTTCAATATACCTGTGACTGGTTTTAAGAGTCCTACTCTCAAAGTGTAGCGTGAAGTCAGACTTCATTGTCAGCTACACCACAGCAGAAAAACTTGTAGGCTTTAAAATTCTGCTTGCTCTCATGGGTCTCTCTCTCAATTCTCTCTCCCATTCCATAGTTTTACTTGTCTACCCATTCTCAAAATCCCTACACTTTAGGCTTGTGCATTTTCCAAATGTTAATAATAATACATTTAAAAAAAAATGCCTACTTGTACTCTGCTTTTTCTTAATACTTCAGTGCATCTGGAAAACATCATCAACCTCAATGTCAACCTTTTTTGCAAGTGAGGATTAACCCTTTCAGGGTCCGTGCCGTAGTTCTACAGCTTTGAGTTCTGGGTCCAAACCGTAGTTCTACGTCATGAGCTCAGCTCACTCAGATAAGCTTTGAGCGGTAAATTTTGGCCTAGATAAGAGAGAATACATCTATGTGGTAAGTGTGCACCACATAAAACAAATCCTGCAGCACACAATGCATAATGAGAGAAAAAAAAACCTGTAATTGTCTATTAAAACAGTGACTTTGCAGTGTTTTTTCATATAATTTTTATAGTTATATTTGCGATTTCTTGGTCTCATTTGATAGAATGGAAGATATGTTACAGATATAGAGATGATTTTGATTGGTTTTAGTACTGGAAATGGCTTGAAACTGAGCTCAAAGTAGCGAAAATGTTACATTTTTGCCGATTGTTCAAGAGTAAACAAATGACCTCACACGTCTAATATGTGCCAGCTGGTAGGTCTAATATACGTTCACAAATGTGGCGATATTATTTGTACAATTATTATAATATTGCATAACAGTAAATCTTCCATTTTTTGGTTTGAATAAAGATTCATTGTGAATAAAAAATCAATGAAATTCATTTGTATAGACTGAAAACGTAACTAATGAACAGAGGAAATGTTAGTTTAGTGCCAGGAATGCCTGCATTGTTTATTCTGCACCCTATTTTGAAATTGGAAAATTTTGAACTTTGAGTTAAATTGGCTAAATTACCAATTTCCAATCACTTTATTTTGGAGTTGAAACTGTTGACTGGGCGATTTCTTGTGCTCAATCGATAGAATAGAAGTATTACTAGTGAAATAGCTAAGAATTTGGTCGACTGGAATAATGTAATTGGCCTAAAATGGGAGTCAAAGTCGGCAAAATCGCCGATGCGTAAATATCGCTGACGCATCAAAATTCGCGAGAGCATAATTTCGTCAATTTTCAATCAAATTTCGTACTTTTTGTTTTATTACCTTCAGAAAAAGATTCTTTACCATTTCATAAGAAAAAATAAGATTTTTTTTTTTTTTTTTTTTAAATTCTTGAACACTAGCACACCTCTTCCAAAAATGGCCTTGGACCCTGAAAGGGTTAAGTATAGTATTCAGTCATGTATTCTATTCTGTATATCTGTAGAACAGGATTAGCATTTCTTGTAAATAAAATATTTTTTTTCTGCCTACACAATCCTTTCTGTTTCTACTGTATCTTCATTGTTTGCACAGTGTTGTTCTTAGTTTTTCAAAATCATTAACTGTTTCACTCTTACACTGTAATCCAGTATTAAAAAAATAATTTTCATAATTTTCTTTAACCCTTTGACTGTCGGAGGCCCCATTCTGAAACTGTCATTCTATGTTGGAAAATTTTGGAAAAAAAAAAAATTTTTTCTTATGACATGATAGAGAATCTTTTCCCGATTGTAATGACACCAAAAGTTTGAAATTTGATTGAAAACTTACGGAATTACGCTCTCGCAAAGTTAGCGATGTCAGTGATATATACGCATCGGCGATTTCGCCGACTTTGAGCCCTATTTTAGGCCAATTCCATTGGGACAGTCGACCAAACTCGTAGCTATTTCTTTAGAACTCCATTTGTTCTATCGATTGAGTACAAGAAATCACCAATTTACCGATTTCAACTACCCAATAAAGTGGTCAGAAAATGGTAATTTCGCCAATTTCATGCAAAATAAAAAAGATGTCAATTTCAAAATAGGGTCCAGAATAAACAATGCAGACATCCCTAGCACTAAAATACGATGTTATCTGTTCATTAGTCATGTCTTTAGGCCCCTCTTACATTACTCTTGCTTTCTATTTTGATTTTTTATTCACACAAAAAATAGAAGATTTATTGTTATGCAGAATACATCATTATTGTAAAAACTGTATAAATAATATCTGTGCACTTGTGAAAGAATATTAGACTCACCAGTTGATGTGTATTGGACGCATGGTGTGATTTGTTTACTTTTGAACATTGGCAAAAATCGAACATTTCCGCTACTTTGAGCTCAATTTCAAGATCGTTTACATCATGAAACTAATCAAAATCATCTCTCTTCCTGTAATATGTTTTCCATTCTATCAAATGAGACCATGAAAAAGAGAATACAACCATAAATACTGTACGAAAATACACCTCAAAGACGGCGTTTTAATTCAAAAACACAGTCGAAGTTTTTTTTTTTTATACTGCGCACACTGACCACACAGACCCATTCTCTCACATGTGGGCCTACCAGCTTTCTCCTGCTTGATTTGAGGCCGCTAGAATTTAGGCGTATAAATATGTCCGAAACATTGGCTCGTAAGACGTATATATACGTCCGAAACAGTCAAAGGGTTAAACTTACCTGGATTGCATTGTCTACTCATTTGCCAATTTTTAACGGTAATTTATCTTGTATTATATGCTTGAATTAGTTTTACTGTTGAGCTCTGTAAAGGATTATTGAAAAATGGTGCTATTTAAAGATCCAGAAAGGTAATTATGTATATATACAAGTTTGAAGTGACATCTAAATTGTCGTATTTGAGCAGAACAGAATTCTTCCTCCGTGAGCCATGCGTGTTGTAAGAGGCGACTAAAATGCCAGGAGCAAGGGGCTAGTAACCCCTTCTCGTTTTTCCTTTTGGGCCACCCCGCTTCAGTGGGAAACGGCCGACGTGTTGAAAGAAAGAAAGATATATATATATATATATATATATAAGTGGAACAGAATTCTTCCTCCATAAGCCATGCGTGTTGTAAGAGGCGACTAAAATGCTGGGAGCGAGGGGTTAGTAGCCCCTTCTCCTGTATACATTACTAAAGTTAAAAAGAGAAACTTTTGTTTTTCTTTTTGGGCCACCCTGCCTCGGTGAAATACAGCCAGTTTGTTGAAAGACGAATAATAATATAAGTACATTTCATTTAGAAAGGATGGAGCAAGACAGGTTGACAAAAATGGTGTATAAATCTTGGTGGGAGGTGTGGGGGATGTCCCAAGGAGGGAGGGTGTGAAGGTGCTTTTGAGAGGAAGGGGGTATGAACATTCAGCAGTTATATGTGAATGTGTTATATTGTAATGAGTGGAGACAAATTATTTTTGGAATTTGCTGTGGTGTTGAAGAGTTAGGTAATATATCTGAAGGGATTCAGTGAAACTAGATAACGGGGCTTGAGTTTTGGAGGTGGGAAGTACAGTGCCTGCACTTCAAAGGATGGGTGGGGGTGTTACAATTCAGTGGATCATTTGAATTGTACATAATGTCTGTGGATTTCTGGAAAGATAGCTAGAGAATGAGTGATATGTGTGGTTTTTCTTTAGGTTGTCCTGCATTTGGTGGGAAATGGTCAGTGCATTTAAAAATAAAATTGTACTTGTTTCAAAATGCAGTTTTAACTATAGAAATTGTTTTATTGCTGGTATTCTGAAAGTTACACTTGCTGTTTCAAATTTATTCTAGCATTATATGACTGGAGTATTAATTTTTTTTATAGTATGGAAAGCTTTGTAATTCAAAGGATGCAGATTATTTTTTTGAATTGTTTACGTATTTGATTATAATTTTTTAAGTACAGTGGACCCTCGGTTTTCGTTGAAAATTCTTTCCAGAATGCTGTTTGAGTGCCATTACCGAACGAATTTGTTCCCATAAGGACAAATGTAAATTAGATTAGTCGTTTCAGAACCCCAAAAATACACTAACGAAAGCTCTTACAAAAATACATTTACATAATTGTTCGAGTTTGGAGGTGAACGAAAACCGAGTTTCCACTGTATTTACTTGGTTTAAAAAAGATTTCCAGCAAATTCTCAAGATATGTGATGATTATTTATGCATTTAATCTTTGTAAGGAAGGGCGATGCTGATAAACTATGCATGTGTTCACATTCAAATTACAGTGGACCACTGCCTAACGAACAAAATTCATTCCAGAAGCCTGCTCAAGTGCCATTACTGAACGAATTTACTTCCTTAAGAAATAATGTCACGTAGGTTAGTCTATTTCAGACCCCCAAAAATAACACTTTCCACAAGCACTTACAATATTATACTTACATAATTGTACGATTTCCAGGGTGTTCGTTAGGCGGGGGTCCACTGTACTCACTTATTTTAGATATGGACATATAATTACTTTTATAAAGTGGATGCTCTTGTTAATGTTGGAATTTGACAGTTTGATATGAATTTGAAGATGCTTGACAAAAGATGGGTATTGGCAGTAAAATAGATTGAAGTGTTACTAAACAATAGAGTCCATTGCTGGACTAAGCCTTTGCTATGCAGAATTGCTCAGTCAAGCTATTCACTTGGGTTATTTTTCTGTTTAAAGTTTTCAACCAATAGTTTCTTGCCTATTAGACTTGTTGCTTATAACTACAAGAAATGTGCATTTTGAAATATTTGTGTGCCTGAAAGTAAGTTACATCATTGTAAATACAGTATTTGCAGATGTCCTGAAAGTATTTAAGATTTTCAGTATTTTATATCTTCCACTGTTACAAATCCTTTTAATAGAAGTTGGTTTTCATATACTATTATAAATTCTAATTTCAAAAAATCATGTTTCCAAAGTGATTTTTGTAATTGGTAGTTAGGACCCCACTTCATTTATTTCCCCACCCACTTTCCCAGAAATGCTTTTTTTTTTTTTTTAAATGTAATTGGTAATGTCTTGTATTTTTATTTTGCAGCATGCTAAACCTTTAGGGTCAGTAGAGCTTTTGGAAATGGGAGGCAGTCAGATTTGATTCAAGGAAAGGAGGGGTAGCTTTTATTCTTTGGATTAAGAGCCCTTTAATTGGTTGGAGATAAAAACTTTCAGTTCAGCATACTTTATGCAGGGCAGAAATGCGAGAATGAAGGAACATTGCGGTAGGCCTATTGACTCATGATAGGTAGGTCTAACTGGCACCCAACCACACCCACTCATATACCCATCCAACCAATATTTAAAGCTACTCCAAAGTTCTTGCCTCAGTGGTGTTACCTGGGAGTTTGTTTCATTCATCTCCAACTTTATTGCTAGTGCTTCTCTAGTGATATAAGCACTTCCTTATTTTTTTTTCTTAACACATTGGCTGTTTCCCACCAAGGCAGGGTGACCCAAAAAGAAAGAAAAAAAGCTTTCATTATTCAACACTTTCACCATCATTCATACATAATCACTAGTGGTAAAGCTCTCGCTTCACGCACGGAGGGCCCGGGTTCTATTCCCGACGGGGCAGAAACATTTTGAAGTGTTTCCTTACACTCACACACATACATACAACAGGCCTAGTGTCAAATCGACATGTGCCTAGGACAAAATGGTAACTAACTAACTGTCTTTGCAGAGGCGCTCCGATATGACAGTTTAGATATCACTCCAAACAGCCAATGTCCCAGACCCCTCCTTTAAAGTGCAGGCATTGTATTTCCCACCTCCAGGACTCGAGTCTGGCTAACCGGTTTCTCTGAATTCCTTCACAAAATATTACCCTGATCACACTCCAACAGCTTGTCAGGTTCCCAAAACCATTCATCTTGTATCTTTTCTAAATCTAAATTTGTCCAACTTGAATCCATTGTTTTTATCCAGGAGATAATTTCTCCTATTATACCATGTGCCACTACTTTCATCATCATTCTTACTGAATACACAATACAGTACTATATTTTGGTCTACCTCCTTTGAATACTTTAGTGAAAAAGGCTTGTAAATTTGTAAGGCAAGAATGCTTTAAATTTCATCACCCTCAGGATAGGTTTCTTGATGCCAGTGAGGGGCCCTATTTTGCTCTAAGGAATTGAACCTACCCTTCCCTTGGATCAAACGGGAATGCCTCCCATTCTCCTGGTACTGTATAACACTTACGGGTTTAGTGCACTCCCTCTTCAACGGATGTAGTAATGAGATTGCATCAGTAATTCTTAATTCAATCAATTTTCCGACAGTTGACATTAGGCTGATTGGTCTATAATTTAAAGCTCAGGGCCTGTCTCCTGCCTTAAAAAATGAGTATCACAACTGTAATTTTATAGTTATCCATATGATACCCTTTTGTAGTCTGTTGAAGAGGCTAGCTAATGGTTTGCCAAGTTCCTCATTACATTCCTTGTGAAGCCTTTAAAGCTACTCATCAGGGCCCAGTGATTTTTGTTTTGTTTTAATCTATCTAGTTGAGGACTTTACTAGTGATTGGTATTGCTTAATTTATTTTTGTCCTGACCTTTATAACTGTTGATTTCTGGAAATTTGTTTGTATCATGTAAAATCAGAAGAAATAAATATTAAAAATCACCTATATTTCTTTGTCACTAATGGTAATCTAACCAAGTTACATTTAAACATGTTCATCTTTCCCCTGGTTTAGCGCTTCTTTTGATTATAATAATAATAATAATCATCTTTCCCCCCTAACTTTATTCTTATATGCCTGAAAGAAACTCTTCAGGGTGGTTTTTATTTTTTTATTACCTTGCAACCTTAATTTCATGTTATCTTGGTTTTTCTTATTACCTTATTAACCCTTGTGGTTTAGCACTTCTTTTGATTATAATAATTATTACCTTATTTTCTGTATTTTACAAATACAGTGGACCCCCAGTGTTTATTTATTCATTCCAGAATGCTGTTCAAGTGCCATTACCAAACAAATTTATTCTCATAAGGAATAATGTAAATTAGACTAGTCCTTTTAGACCCCCAAAAATACACTTACAAAAGCACTTACAAAAATACACTTACATAATTGTTCGAGTTGGGAGCTGCTCATAACTCGAGGTATCACTGTATGTACGTATATTTTAAAACTTGTGTTGGAAAATATCACTATACAGTTGAACCTCAGTACTATAACAGTATTGGATGCTTTGTCCGGTAAAAAAAAATCACTCGGTAGTCGACCATTTGCTTGGCACTCGACCAAACAAACACGACCTGCCAGAACTTTGCTATAAACTACACTGTATTTTGTGTTTCTAAGCATTTTTTTTTTTTTTATTTGTATAAATAAGTCACCATGGGGCCTACGAAGATTAGTGATAACAGCCAACCAAAAAGAATATTGGTTGGGAAAAAGTCGTTCGGTACTCGAACATATCGGCACTTGAACAGCCTTCTAGAATGAATTAAGTTTAAGTACAGTGGACCCCCGAGTATCGTAATTAATCCGTTCCAGGAGCTATTACTTAACACGAAGTTTACGAAATTCGAACCATTATTTCCCATAAGAAATAATGTAAATACAATTAATCCGTTCCACAAAAAAATACAGTGGTACCCCGACTTACGATATTAATCCGTCAGAGAGGGCATATTTTAAGGCGAAACAATCGTTAAACGAATCAATTTTCCCCATAAGAAATAATGGAAATAAATTTAATCCGTCCAAGACTTCCAAAAGTAGTTAAATAAAATATTTTTTAGAACTTTTGGACATTAAATAATAAATAATTTAATAAAGAATACATAAATACACATGCAAATATTGTACAATAACATGTCACTTACATTTATTGAAGAGTTGTTGATGTGTGGAGGACGGGAGGAGGGGAGAAGGTGGAGTAGTATGCTAGTGTTTGGAAGGGGAATCCTTCCATTAACACTGCAGGTGGTAAGTTCTTTTCTGGGGTTACTTCCTTTTCTTTGAATGCCACTAGGACCAGCTTGAGAGTCACTAGACCTCTTTCTAACAACAAATTTGTCCAGGGAGCTCTGTGTCTGGCGATTCTTTAACACATCCCTGAAATGACACACCACTGTGTCATTGTACGCTGTATAACCCCTGTGTTTTAGCGCTTCTATTTGATTATAATAATGTGTCATTGACAGGTTGCCAGCACGGCCTGCAACAGCATGGTTAGGGTGATATTCATCCATAAATGCTTGCACATCACTCCATTTGGCACAGATCTCCCTAATCCTTGAAGAAGGCACATTCTTCCATTTTTGTTCCACCTCCTCCTCCTCCTCTGAACCATTGTCCTGACCTCTGCTCTCTTGTTCCAGTCTGTTGCTGTATAACCCTGTGGTTTATCATTGATTATAAAATAATAATAATCAGTTGCTTTATCTTGCAGATCTTCAGTGGTTAGCTCTTCCTTGTGCTCCTCCACCAACTGTTCCACATCCTCACCACTCACCTCTAACCCCAAAGACTTGCCCAATTCCACAATTTCTTCCAAAACTGGCTCAGGCTCAGGTCCTGAGGCTCAGCCCCAAAACCTTCAAAATCCTCTCTAGGACACAGTCTGGCCACAATTTTCTCCAGGCAGAGTTCAAAGTCCTGGTAGTCACTCCCTCCCAAGCCTTACCTATAAGGTGTACACAATGCAGCATATGGAAATGTTTTTTCCAAAATTCTCTTAGGGTTATGTTCATGTCTGTGGTCACATCAAAGCACTTTTGAAACATTGCTTTGGTATAGAGTTTTTAAAGTTGGAAATGACCTGCTGGTCCATGGGCTGGAGGAGAGGAGTGGTATTAGGGGCAAGAACTTCACTTTGATGAATTTAAACTCCTCCACAATTTTCTCTCAAGTTTGGAGGATGACAAGGAGCATTGTCCATTATCAGGAGGCACTTAAGTGGCAAATTATTGTCCAATAGATATTTCTTCACACTGGGGCCAAACACTTCATTGAACCAATCTAAGAAAATGTCCTTTGTGACCCAAGCCTTTTGTTAGACTTCCACATCACACACAAGTTAGACTTGCTGACACCGCATCTGCCAAACACTCGGGATTTTCAAAAGATACACCAGTAAAGGCTTCACTTTGCAATCACCACTGGCATTGGCACAAAGCATCAAAGTTAGCCTGTCTTTCATAGGCTTATGTCCTGGCTGTGCCTTTTCCTCCTGAGTAATGTAGGTCCTGTTGGGCATTTTCTTCCAAAACAGGCCTGTTTCATCACAATTAAACACTTGTTGGGGAGGAATTGTTCAGCCTCTAGGTACTCCTGGAATTCAGGAACATATTTTTCAGCCGCACTTTTGTCAGAACTGGCTGCGTCACCATGCCTCACAACACTATGTATGCCACTTCGATTCTTAAATTTGTAAAACCAGCCTCTGCTGGCTTTAAATTCGCTCACTTCAGCACTCGTTGCAGGCATTTTCTTAAGGAGATCATCATGCAACTGCCTTGCTTTTCACATATTATTCCCTCCGAAACAGTATCTGCTGCTAACTGTTTCTCGTTGATCCACACCAACAACAACCTTTCCACATTTTCCAGCACTTGTGGTCTGTGTTTTGTGATCACAGATGCACCTTTGCAACAACAGCTTCCTTGATTTTACTTGAATATTTCTTATCCACAATGATAGCGATGGTAGAATAGGGTTTACCATAGAGCCTGGCCAGCTCTACTGATACGCACTCCACTTTCATATTTTTCTATTATCTCCTTCTTCACTTCTATCGTACATATATTTCTGTTCCTCTTTGCCACAGGCTTACCACTAGGAGCTTCCTTGGACCCATGGTAGCTTATTTAGCAGTTGCAAGCACTAAAAACAGTGGAATAATGACAATATACTGGTATGAATGCATGGGTGTGGGTGGGTGGTCGCTCTCGCTTGTAAACAATAGCACTGACGCTCCCTGGAGTGCGCGCTCAGCTGGGCGCCAAGCGGACAGGTCCGGTACGAAAGTCGTAAGACGAAGCAAACATCGTAAGTCACAATCAAATTTCTTACGTTATAAATATCGGTTATCGAAAATAATGTAAGATGATAACATCGTAAGTCGGGGTTCCACTGTATTCACATACAGTGGTATCTCGAGTTACGATGATCCCCAAAATCGCCCTTTTATGTAAGTTTATTTTTTTAAATGCTTTTGTAAGTATATTTTTGGGGGTGTAAAAGGACTAGTCTATTTTACATTATTCCTTATGGGGATAAATTCGTTTGGTAATGGCACTTGAACAGCATTCTCGAACGAAAAAATATCGTAACTCGAGGTACCACTGTACTAAATTAAAAACAATGTATATATATATATATATATATATATATATATATATATATATATACAGTAGAACGTCATTTAGCACGATAGTTACGTTCCTGAAAAAGTCGTGTTAGATAATTTTGTCTTAAATAATTAACAGAACTTATGGGAAAAATAGGGTTACGTGTTTGAGAGTCCCCAAAAAGCCAAACAAGTTTTTTTAGACCAACATATCTTGCAAAAATTGAAGGCGAATATGTAATTTTAGTTCATTGTCATGATCTATTACTGCTTAAGACTACAAATGCAATAGAAATAATAGTATTTCTTACCTTAAATTGTGGGTAATGATGTTTGTGGATGGTAGTGAAGAGTGGATATGGATGGTGTGGCCCTACTGAGCTGAGGTGGATATGTAATTGTAGTGCATTGTCATGATCTATTACTGCTTAAGACTACAAATGCAATAGAAATAATAGTATTTCTTACCTTAAATTGTGGGTAATGATGTTTGTGGATGGTAGTGAAGAGAGGGAGAGATGCTGGGGCCCACTGGGCTGAGGTGGATATTTAAAGTTTTTGAACTGAAGTCGGGTTGAACTGAGTGTCAACTTAAGTCAGTCAAGTCAGTCAGTAAGTCAGTCAGTCAGTCATTAAGTCAGTCAGTCAGTCATTAAGTCAGTAAAGTCATTGCGCCCCATTCAGTAAGTCCCCCCGGGCTCCAGTAAGCTTCCCATTCAGAAAAGTAAAGTCTTCAGTAAGTCGCGCTTTGAAGTCAGTTCGTCTTTTTAAGTCAGCGTCATTCAGTAAGTCACCCCATTCAGAAAGTCATTCAGTAAGTCTCGTATTCAGTGTCAGCGCTTCTAATGTCGTTTCAGTATGTCAGCGCTTCATTTGCTCAAGCTTCATAAGCGTCAAGCTTCAGCGCCAGTCAAGTCTTTCGTCAGTCATTCAGTCAGTCATTCAGCAGTCAGCGTTTCAGTCAGCGTTAGCGCGTCATTCAGTCGTAAGCATTAGTCGTCAGTCAAGTATTCAGTCAGTCATTCAGCAGCGCGCTTCAGTCGTCAGTCAAGCCGGTCGTAAAGCCAGTCAGTCATTATCGTCAGCGCTTCAGTCACGTATAGGTCATTCAGTCAGTCAAGCAGTCAGTCAGTCAAGTCGTCACAAAACTTATGTTTCCCTTTTTTTATGGTAAAAAGTAACACTTTTTACGGCCAGGGGTTATGTTTTGTCTAATAGTTTTTTTTTCGTTAATTCAAGATCAAAACACAATTCCTTTATTCTTCACAAACAGCTGGCTTGTGCCAGGATTTTTGACGCGTATAAAATGTAAATGCTGGGATGGTGGGGTCCGGGGTGGTTTAAGGGGGGTGGTGTCTGCTGAACCACAACAGTGTAGTAACAAGACTGCTTGTGAGAATGGTTTTTGTTTTTTTTTCCCCCAAACTATAAGTAAGTTTATTCAGGTATAAAAGATACAGTTACGAAGATTATCATCATGCAGCATACCTGGGGTCACCTGAGAGAATTCCAGGGGGCAACGCCCCGCCCGGGGGGGACCCGGCCTCCCGTTGGACCCAGAGCCTGATCAACCCGGCTTTACTGCTGGCCGCACGCAGTCCAACTTACAACCACAGCCCGGGTGATCAGGTACCAACTTTAGGTGCCCGTCCCGTGCCTGCTTGAAGACAGCCAGGGGGGTTTTGGGGAATCCCCTGATGTATGCTGGGAGGCAGTTGAACAACTTTGGGCCCTCACACTTTTGTGTTGTCCCCCAACGGTTGGGGGCACCCTGCTCTTCATTGGGGGGGTTTACAGCCTGCCGAGTTTTTTTCTTTGCGGAGGATTTTTGTGTGCAAGTTTGGTACAAGCCCCAAATTTTCCATTTTATATAAAATGTTTCCCCGCCCTGCCTTTTAGAAGTACAGGTTTAGGGAAATTGCCCTTTCCCCGTAGTTGAGGGTTTTCCACTTTGCGTGCGGTGGGCTCTGCACATTTTCAAGGTCAGCAATTTCACCCCCTTAAAAGGGGGTTAAATTTAAATATTCCACCAGATAGAACAAGCGACTGTAAAAATGTCAACATGGGCTTGGGATCCCCGGTTTAAGGGTTTTACTATCCCTCCTGTCATTTTCGAGCAGATGCAATTGCTACATTGTTATGGTCCTTGGGGGGAGATCCTCTGACAGATCACTCCCGGTCTTTGACATTAGTTTTTCGCTCTGTTGTGTGGTTGGAATTATTTTGTATCCGATGAGATTTTAATTTTTCACGTTTTTCCCTATCTATAATTTAAATTTCTATCATTAAAATTCATATTGTTTTCTGCAGCCCATTTAAAGATTTGGTTTTGTCTGCTTGGAGTCTTTCAGGTCTTCAACGGTGGACACTGTCATGTTGGGGGCATTTAAAGAAAG